>BQNB010062933.1:0-32338 GCA_026074375.1 Tanacetum coccineum
TTGATTTGTTTATTCATCCTTTGTCATCTTTATATGTCCTTTAGGCCTCTCGGATTGTTTTGAGCTGAAAGATGCTAGTGCTTGTCACTTGAAGATTGCTGCTATTACTCCACCAGCTTGGAAAGGCCATTTGGATAATCAAATGGATTTGGAGTTACTTGATCTTCATGACCACTGTTATGCGCGGCAGGCTATGATGGATAATGCAGTTAACAGGAGAGTCGGTGAGTTTTTGCAGGTTATTGAGACGATGAGTGGTGAAGCGGATGTTATCAAAGCTATGGAGAGGTCTTGTGAGGAAGAATGTGAAAGGCTTCGAGCCAAATGTGAAGCTTCTATGGCCGAGTTTGATCAGAATCATGCTATACTAGCTCTTCGGGAGAAGATTTCCTCCTTGTCTGCCGAAGTTAAAAAACACAAAGGTAACTAGTATGTGCCTAAATACACATACCTTTGACCTTTAAAACCGGACTTAAATGACCAAAAAACGTACCAAAAATACATTGTATTTGTATGTTTTTACTTATATTGTGCAAGAAATGGATATCCGACAAAAGGACGAAAAATCAAGCCAAAACGGACAAAACCGAGCACGGAATGGAAAAGCGTAAAAAAGACAAGTCAAATCAAAGTCAAAGTCCAAAAAGTTAAAGTCAAAGTCAACCCCGCAAAGTCAAAGGTCAAAGCCGAAGCTGATATTGAAGAAATACTTAATGGGCCACCCGTACCCATCTAATGGGCCGGGGCAGCCCATTAAGCTATTATTACCAAGACTTATAAGCCTTTAAGGTTTAAAAGGCCCAATATCCCTTATTATGATACACGGCCCAAACCAAAGCATCGGCCCAATTCCCTTTTAACCACTGTTAAGCCCACAACCTCCTGCTATTAAATTTATTTCACTAAAAGGACCATTCATGCAAACACTCAATACACTTTCAAGGACTGAAAGTGTTAAATCCCCAAACATGTACACCCCTCAACGACTGAAATTGCAATCACCCCATATAACCTTAGGGGCCATTTCTGCCAAGTCCCAAAACTTTAACCCTGATAACCTTAAACAAGTTTTCTCGCCCAAACAACAAACCCCACTATTCCTTCACCCCTGTCACTCTCTACCTCGTTTACTATTCACACCACAACAAAACCATCACTTTCCCTTAAACCTCACCCCAAGAAGTCAATGCCACCTTGGCAATCCCCTGAAATTCTATTGGACGGAGTACAATGACAAGAAAATCAAGGGTTTTGATCATACGGATTGGGCACCAAGCAAAATTAAGGGCTTAGATTAACTTTGGATTCTCTCTCACAAAGAAATCACACCCTCTCAAGTGTCTCAGTAAAGAAGCACAAGAATAGCGAAGACATGAAGAGCTTTTAGTATAAATATAGGCTAGTATAGTTCATAGTCTTTTGTCGAATTTTGTTAAGCAAAGTCTTATGTAAACAAATTTGTCCATTTTTAATACTGCATTTTTAATATTGTCATTTAAATTTCTGTCATTTAATTTAAAGTATTGTAATCCTTTTTCCCGTTAATGAAAGTTTAAGTGTTTTCTTTAAATATTGTCATTTACCTTAATTGTGTTTTAAATTCTATTTTTAAGCTCTTATATAAGATTTTGAGTCATTCAAAGCTTATATAAAAACTTGTTTACATTTCTGTCAAAAAACCAAAAATCATCAAAAATATCAAAGAGCAATGTAGCATGGTAAATCTTGGATGGCCATGAGTTTAGAGCTTCATAGGAAGCATTAGGATTGATTTGGGTACTTAAATCATTGCCAAAAGTTGTGGACCTTTATGAGTTTCTAGTTTCATTTTTTTAAATTTTTGCTTATTACTGTTCATATGCTTATTTACTGCGTATTCTTGCTTAATCTTACTTATTTATGTTCTTTTATGCTTATTTGTCTTTATTTGATGCTTATATGTAATTTGTTTAAGTTTTACTTCAAAACTGCTTAATTTGCCTTTTAACTGCTAGTTGCTTATTTGCTTATTTGACTGCTTATTTTTGATTTATTTTTGCTTAAAGTTGTTTAAGATTGTTTGTGTGCCATATGTGTTCAAAAGTTCTTGCTTAAATCAGTATTAATCAGTTTTAAAATAGGTTTTAGAAAACTTAAGGGGTATTTGGGTTAAGACCCAAAGTGGGTCAAAACAAGTTTATATACCATTGGGTCACTTGGCCAATTTATACAAACCCTTTTTAGGTTGTTTTTTAATCAGTTTTCAAGAATCTTAAAGTCTATAAGCTAGTTTTTAAGTTTTGTCTACTAGGTGTATCTAACTGTGGTGACAAAACAATTATAAGGAGCTTATTTGATTAAGCTTACAACATAGCTTGTAAGTGTTGTTTTTGTGTTCCTTTAAGTGTCATAATGTAGTAGGTTATGTAAGCTTTTTATCATTTAAGTTTTGAGTCTAAACTGTCAAAGGTATCAAGCATTTTTTTAGTTCTAAAGTCCCTTTTTCATCTTCAAATTTCAGTTAGTTAAAATTGTTATTAGGATTTGAACTTTAGAGCATAAGCTCATTGGTGGGTGATTTTAATTTGTTTTAGCTTGTTTTGATATTTTAAGCTTATTTTCTAGCTTAATTTATGCCTGCATATAGCCTAGTTGCCTTTTTAGGAAAAACCAAAAAGAAAATCCTGTGTATGCAGCCCTTTTCACTTCACTTTTTCATGGCCTTAATGAATTTCAAACTCATTTGTGTTTACTGATTTTAGAAGCCTTTTGGATAAGCTTTAAGTTGATATACCCCTCATAGCCATAAGGATCCCTTTAAGTGCTTAAAATTAAGCCCAAAAAGTGTACCTTAGGCTGTTTGGTATGCATTTGTAGCTTATAGCTTATCTGCCTTTTTGTGCTTATCTGTCTGATTTTCTTAGCTTATTTTTGTTCCTAGAGCTTATTAGGTGTAGGATACTATCTGTTTTAGCTTATCTTTGGTTTCCCTTAGCGTATTTTGCCTTAA
Source organism: Tanacetum coccineum (assembly GCA_026074375.1). Classification (NCBI taxonomy): domain Eukaryota; kingdom Viridiplantae; phylum Streptophyta; class Magnoliopsida; order Asterales; family Asteraceae; genus Tanacetum; species Tanacetum coccineum. The sequence continues at coordinate 2,990 of BQNB010062933.1, forward strand.
ATAGCCAACACATTAGCTTAATATAGCCTTAGTGTAAAAAAAACTAATTCTGCCAGCTTATTTAGCTTATTCTGTGCTTATTTTTGAGTTGTAAAAAAAGTTGTCTTTTTTAAAGTTGGTTATTTTGTTGTGTTTTATAAGTGTGTAAAAAGAATATTAAAAAAAAGTTTTAGCAAAAAGAGAGGCCCAAGGATTCGACCTTGAGACCTCCCTTTTAACACACACTCGTCCCACACAACACATACACTAACCACAGTACCAGATAGGGCCATCTAGTCATATCTCCACCCCTTTTATTTTTATACCTTTTTAACCTTTTAAGCTTATAAGCCACTTTTTTCTTATGTCCAGCTTATTTCGATAAGCTGGTTAAGCCATTTCATTTTTCATAGAACCAGCACACTCCAAAGTACTTTTCCTTAATTTTTCAGATTTTTCCATATTCGTTTAGTACTTTTTATTAATTTTTTAGATTAAATCCGTTTTTAATTCATAATAAAAAATTTAAAAGTCAAAAAAATATAATTTTTTTTTTAAAATTATCTTTTATCATTTAGGACTTAGGAAAATTAGATTTGTTTTCATAGGGTTAAAATTTCACAATTTGGTTTTTTAAAGAACGGGTTTTGATCCCGTTCTCGTTTTTAGGTTTAAATCACTTACTTGCTTTCATTTTTAGGTTTTCTTTATTCGTTTTTGCATTTTAATTATAGAAATAGAAAAACAAATCCCAAAATTTCTTGACCTATTCGAACGCGCGATCACGAACGTATACCCGATTTTCAATTCACGCCTCGTTGGAAAACGACCCAGGAGGTTTTGGATTTTGCTTTTGTTAAAAGCAATTTTCTAGAAGCCCACGAAATACTTATCTCTTTTATTAATTATCTTATCCTTATTACGTATATTATATATTTATTATATTTATATATACTAAAAAGGACGAGTCAGTAACCTTGATAGGATGATGCTAGAGAGCCAAAAATGGGTAGGCTAGCAAGTGACCCTTTCAGCACTTGAATCAAAGGTTACATCTTTGGAGGCGGATAAGGCTAGGTTGGAGGCTGTTGAAGCATCTCTTCATGGAGAGATTGAGGAACTCAGGCAGGATAGGAGGGATGTAGTTTTAAAGGTCGTGCCTTATGCTGCCATAGAGTTGGTGCATAGTGATGAGCTAGGCAAGCTTGTGGGTAAGTTGGTGTCCTCCGCCATTACTTACGGGCATTGCAGAGCTTATGAGCAGGTTGCTGCCATGAAGGAGCCTTTTGACCTATCCAAGGTTAAAGGATATCGTTCTTCGTACCAGAAGGAGCATACTCAAGCTAGTAATGACTTTGCCACTGCTACGTTCCCTTGGCTGGATGAGTTTTTAGCAAATGCTGCAGCTCCGATTAAAGCTTTGTTGTCGAAGAAGCCTCCCATTTTACAGAAGCCTGCTCCTTCGAGGACCCTAAGCCTGCACCTTCTTCCCAAAAAGCTACTCCGTCCTTTGTCCCATTTTTGAATCTTATTACTCCTCCTGTATATCTTTCGAAGCCCTCTCCACCTCCGCTTGAATGAAGGTCACCATGTTGGTGTTAATTTGGCCTCGAGGGTGGTGTGTACCCTTTAGACATCTTTTCTTTTATCCAGGCTTCGGCTTTTAAGACAATTTATCTTTATAATGGTTTATGTTGGCCATTGTTTGAACAGCGTGTGTCAGCTTTGTTGGTTGTTCTTGCATGGTTACCCCTTTCTGAGGGTTGATTATAGGGATGCAACCCCACCTTTTGTTGTATGTCTTGTTGTCATTCCTCCAGGTCCCAAGTCTGATCCTCATATTAAGGATTTATTTTGCTCTGTAAGGCTCAAATGTTTTGTGTCCCTTTTACAAGAAGGTTTCCTTTAGGAACCTGATTTGTCTTCCTCATGTTTGAGGTTTTAGGAGGACTTAGGTCCGACTCCTTTATGCGCTTTTATCAGCGAAGGCTCATGTGTGGCCTTAAGTTGTAGGCAAATGTATTGTGCCACTCTTACAAGAAGGTTTCCCTTAGGAACCTGATTTGTTTTCCTCATGTTTGAGGTTTTAGGAGGACTTAGGTCTGACTCCTTTATGTGCTTTTATCAGCGAAGGCTCATGTGTGGCCTTAAGTTGTAGGCAAATGTATTGTGTCACTTTTACAAGAAGGTTTCCCTTAGGAACCTAATTTGTTTTCCTCATGTTTGAGGTTTTAGGGGGACTTAGGTCTGACTCCTTTATGCGCTTTTATCAACAAAGGCTCATGTGTGGCCTTAAGTTGTATATTATTTTTTTTTGTCAGATGTCAAATGAAGTGTTTTGATCTGCTTCATTATGTCCTCAAGGCTAAAAGAAGCAATGAGGAAAGTTACCGTGAATTTCATGGATGTATTATTTTTGTAGGGTTCATGTGTGGCCCTATGACATCCTTTCAAACGTTAAACTTAATATTAGGCTCAAGTGTGGCCTTATGATACAAGTATTTCGAAATCGACCTTCTTCATTGATAGTGTAGAAAGGTTTACATCATCATAAGTATGAACACTTAGTTTGCTACCCCATTTTCCAAACGAATGACTTGAAAATAAAAAGTAAAAAACTTTGCGAAAAAAAGAGTGTAAGTTTTACATGTAAAACTTACGAAGGCTTGTTCCTTTTGTTGTTTGAATCAGTGAGTGATCGGCTACTTCGACGATTGTGTAAAGTTCCCCTTTGTGGATTTCGTTTATTATATATGGGCCTTGCCATTCATTTACTTTTCGTTTAAGTAAAACAAAATCTCCCTTGATGTACATAGGGTGACTGCTCCTTGTGTTGTGGTATTTTCGCAACTTGTTTCGGTAGTATACCTTTTCTATTAAAGCCACTTCCTTGCTTTCCTTTCCCTTGGTTGCTTTATGTACTCTTCCCCTATCATCTGTAGTTTTGATTATGGGGATCACTGCTTCCGAACCATAGGTTAGGCTAAATGGTGTTTCTTTCTCGCTGTTCCTTGGGAGGGTTCTGTGTATCCATAATGTTTTAGCTAGATTATCCACCCATCACTGTTGGCTTCGAGTTAACTGCCTCCCTATGTAGTGCATTATTTCCATATGTTTTGTGACAGGAGAAAAGTATTGTGTTATTTTCAATCCCTTACAAAGGTCTGCAAACATCCTTTCTTTGAAATGTTTCTCTTCTTTTGAGCTGATTATTCGGGGTACTCCGATTCTGCATACCACATATTCTAATACAAACTTTTCCACTTGCCTTACGTTAATGGTGGTTAGGGGTTTGGCTTCTAACAACTTTGTGGAGTGTTCGACTGCGATCGCTAGAAACTGTAAACCTTCAGGGGCCATTGGTAGCGGTCCTATGATATGGATTCCCCAGTGGCTAAAACGCCACGTGCTCCCTACTGCTATGGCTCCGCTTGTTCCAGCCTTCCTTATTGCGGATTGTTCCTTGCATTTTTTTGCAGTCTTGAATTGCTTTTGCAACTTCCCTGTGTATCGATGGCCGGTAAAAACCTTGTTTTGTTATTCTAACAACTAATGAGCGTGGTTCCGCATTAAATCCGCACGACCCTTCATGTATTCTTTTATGATTTCATCAGTTTATGGCAGGGCCACGCAACGGAGCCATGGCATGAAGAAGGACCTTTTGTATAGGTTTCCTCGGATTAGCTTGTATTGTGGTGCCTGGATTCTGATCTTCCTGGCTTCTCTTGTATCTTCTGGTAACAGTCCACTTAGCAGGTATTCATGGATAGGGTCCATCCAGCTTTTCCTTTCTTGCGTGTCTACCTTCAAAACTTCTTTTTCCTCTATTGACTTTTTTGTCAAAACTTCAACTAGCACTTCCTTTATGAGGTGTTCAAAGGTCATTGATGCCAACTTGCTTAGTGCGTCTGCTTTCTTATTCTGGTTCCTGCGCACATGCTCAACCGTGTAATCTTGGAAGCCCTTTAGCGCAGTTTTAACCTTTTGTAAATAGTCTTTAATTGACGCATGTTTTGCCGCGAATGTGCCTTTTATCTGGTTTACCAGAAGTTGGGAGTCCAGGAATATTGCCACTTTTGCAATTTCATTTTCCTAGGCTATCCGTAGACCTGCTCGTAATACTTCGTATTCTGCTTCATTGTTCATAGTTTTAAACTCGAAGCGTAGAGCCCCTCAGCTTCATTGATCGATGTTTCAAATCGAAAGCGGAGAGCGTAGGTATACTCTTTTCCTTCGGGATCTATTAGCATTAATCTTGCTCCTGATCCGTCTGAGTTGGAGGCTCTGTCACTATAAAGTCTCCACTTACTACTTGAATCTGGCACCTCCTTTGGTTTTTCTTTCTACTCGTTATCTTCGGAGGGTATCTTAGCCAATAAATTAGTTGGCGTTTCTTTTTCCTCTCTTCTCACGAATACGATATCGTGTTCCCCCAATTCGATTGCCCATTTGGCTACTCTTCCTGTTTTTTAGGCCTAGTGAGTATTTGCTTAATTGGTATGTTTGTGAGAACTGTTATTATGTGAGCCTGAAAGTATCTTCGAAGTCTTCTTGCTGCGTGAACCAAGGCCAGTATAAGCTTCTCCAAGGCAGGATAATTGAGTTCGACTCCTTGTAGGACCCACAAAATAAATGAGGGTCCATCCTTCATTTCTTTTTGCTGTAAGTACAACACTTATACTTTCTTTTGAGGCGGCTAGGTGCATTGTTAAAGTTTCCCCCATCTTTGGTGCAGTGAGTGTTGGTAAGCTTTGAATGAGTTTCTTTATTTTTTCTAGTGCTTCGTCGACCTCCGTTGTCCACTGTATGATCTTTTTATCTTTGCACCCTTTGAGTACTTGAAAAAAGCTAGGGATCGTTCCGCACCTTTCGATAAAAACTGGCTGAGGGCTGCTAGATTCTCGTTGAGACTTTGTATGTCCTTTTGTGCTCTTGGATGGTCGAGATCAGTGATCGCTTTAACCTTCGAAGGGTTGGATTTTATGCCATGCTTAGTAATGAGGTATCCCAGGAAGGGGCCTTCTTCCACACCAAATGAGCATTTCTTTGGGTTTAGCTTCATGTTGATCGATCGAAACCTTTCAAATGTCTCTTGTATATCTTTCAACATTTCTTCTTCGAAAGTACTTTTGATGACCATATCATCTACATAAGCCTCAAGGTTTCTTCCAATTTGGTGACTGAAGACCTTGTCCACTAGCCTTTGATATGTTGCCCCTGCCTTTTTGAGACCGAATGGCATCTTTTTGTAGCAGAAGACTCCTTCTCCTGCGTAGAAGGCTGTTTTGTCTTCATCTTCTTCTGCTATTTGGATTTGATGGTAACCCTTGTAGACGTCTAGAAAACACTTTAGACGGAACCCTAAGAGGGATTCTATTTTCCAGTCGATCTCTGGTAGTGGGTAGCAGTCTTTGGGGCAAGCCTTGTTTATGTCTGTAAAGTCCACACACATTCTCCATCCTTCATCACTCTTTTTTACCATAACAGGGTTGACTACCCATGTTTGGTGCTTGACCTTTCATAGTATCCCTACTTTCGTAAGTTCTTATGTTTCTTTACAAGCTGCCATGTTGCGATCTGGACCTAAACCTCTCTTGTTCTGCTTTATTGGCTTATTATGGTTGTATTCATTCAGATTATGTTCCGTGTTAAAAGGTTTTCCTTCAACCATTATAGTTCTTGGAATCCCTATCATATCAGCCTGCGTCCATGCGAAGACATCCGCGTTTGATTTTAAGAGGTTTTGCAGCTCTTTTTTGAAATGGTTAGGTAGCTGCCTTTCGATGGTCACCGTTTGGTCGGGATACTTGTCGTTTATGATATTTTTTCCTCAGCATTGATGCAACTAAGGATCCTTTCCTCGTTTGTGGCAGGTATCCTTCTGGTCCTCTTCGTCCCTTCATCAGCTTCGGCTGTCAAAAATACAGTTCTGATTCATTTTTTGGTATGAAATGTTGGGATTCTAGATTTGATGAGACAAAATAAATAAAAGAATAAAACATAAGGACTAAATCTAGTAGATCAGAATTCTACAAGCTGGTGGAGAATTATGAAGATTTGGTCAAAGTTTACAAGATTAAGATTAGGAAAGTATTTAATTAGTTTAAATAGTTTCCTTATCATATTAGGAAAGTATTTAATTAGTTTAAATAGTTTCCTTATCATATTAATTTACTTCCTTTGTAAGTCATGATCTCTCCCTATATAAAGAGATCATAGACATAGGTTTTATAGATAGCAGAGTCGACTGATGAGAGTCAAATAGTAAAAGGTGTGTGTGTACACCATAGTTAGATAGTTAGTTGGCGTAGCCCCAAGATTGTGTTTCGGGAAAGAGGAAACATTTGAATGAAAAACCTTGTTCAATAACAATTGTCTTCATTATATTCCGCTGCATAATTGTTATCATTGTTATTGTTTATCCTAGATATTAGATCTAAACAATCTGAGTCTTAATAATGATCTAAGAGGTCTTAACAGACTCCTCAATTGGTATCAGAGCCTCGTGGCTCATGATATCTAGGATCTACAAGGTTTTTTGTATCGTGTTCTTGATGAAAAGAATGATTGAATTTTCTATTTTTGGCGATTGGCTGATTTGGTAAAGATTAAGGTTTTTGCAAACCCTAATTCAATAAAAACAGGATTGGTGATCTATAATGTTCCTACTAGCTTTGGTGAGTTAATCTTTGGATTGATGATGAACCCTAGTATGAATGAATGATGAAGGAAACAAGAGCACAAGAAGATACAAGATTTAGGGTTTACAAAACTCTAATGGTTGAGTTTCTTGTCGTCGTGATAATAGAGCAGCAGGTCTTTATGTTTTGACGAGCAAGGTTACAAGAGAAGCTCTATTGGTGGTACATTAAGATCGATAGAAGTTATTGATTTAACAAATGCTGCTCGATGTTGACTTAATAATGTCAATAAAATGTTTGTACTACTCTTTTTTGTTAATATTGCTGGCTTTGAAACTTGATGGCTCCGTGAATCGTTGAGACTACGATTCCCATCCTTTGCATCGTTGTTCTTCCTAACAGCATATTGTGTGAAGAATCAGACCTTACAATGATGAAGTTAAGAGTTTCTGTCCTTAAGAGGGGAGCGTCTCCTATTGTGATTTCTAACAGGATTTCACCAACGGACCAAGAACGCTCTCCTGAGAACCCTACTAGAGGAGTCTTCAAGTCCACCCTAGCGGCTTTAATGGAAGGATTGAGTTTTTCAAACCAGTGTTCGTAAATAATCTTGCAGGAGCTTCCGCTATCCATATAAACTTGCCCCACCTTTCTTCCAAATATCTTAGCCCCTATAATGACTGGTGCGTTGTTCACCTTTTCTACTGGGGGAAATATGATTTCCTTCCCTCCGTAGTTTGTATTTTCTTACGTGAGGATCTTTGTGATATGGGCTTCTTGACTTACCATAAGTATGGGCGCTTCAGTGGGTGTAGCGCCTTTATCCTTTTTACCTTCCCTCCGTGTAATGTCGGATGACTTCATCCTTTCTTTCTTTATTCCTTTCACTAGGTGCGAAAGCTGCCCCGAGTTTACAGCCTCTTGAATCTGAGTTCTGAGGTATCTGCAATCATTGGTATCATGTCCGTAATCTTCATGGAAGTGACAGTACTTGGACGTATCTCGCGATCGTTTGCTTCCGAACATCTTTGGAGGTGGCTCAAAGCTTCTTGCAGCCTTTTTCGTAGCTAGAATTTCCTTTGGACTTTTTGACAGACTGGGAAGCAAACCATGGTTAGGTCCCCGATAGGGGGATAATCTGTCTTTGTTTTTTTGTCTTCTGCTATTATCCCAAAAACGTTTCTTTGACCTTTCGAAACCGTCTCTTCGATCATTTAAGACATCATTAGTAGCTACCTCTCTTGCTTCAACCCATGTATAAGTCTTCTCCATTAGACCTTTGTAAGTGGATAAAAGGTCCGTGGAGAGATGCTTGACCAAACTTCTTGTTCTCAAGCCATGAACAAAGCCTGAGATTTGTTGCTCTTCATGTAAACCCAGGATTTGTAAGGTATCAGCCGTATATCTGGTGATGAAGGCTCGAGTGCTTTCACCTTCTCTTTTTTTAATGTTGTCAACCGCCAAGTGTGTCTTTGTGAATTTCTTTTGATGGTTGAAGTGTGACCAGAACTTGGCTTTTAGCTCCTCATAGTTGAGGATGCTACCTGTTTTCTGACTATTCCACCATATGCGAGTGGAATCTTTGAGGGTGTATGTGAACATGTGGTAGGCTACGGGCATTAACCATTTCTGCATGCAGATAGCCCCTTCGAAAAGGTGCAAGAGATTATCTAGGTCACCTTTCCCATCGTAAGAACCAATATGGGAAGGCAATTTTAGTCCATCTAGAAGAGGATAATCCTCGATCCAGCGAACAAAAGAGGTTACAGAGCCTGCGGAATCTGCGAAGGATCCTACAAGGTTTGGGTATGCAGGTATATTTGGTGGTGCATACATGGGTTATGTGTAAAAGGGGTAGCTACTCGAAGGAGTAACAGTTGGATGCATAGGTCCATTATATGAAGGTACGCTATTATTAGTAAAAGCCTGTGGTATATACCCTCCTTGGGGATGATAGGCGAAGGTGCTCCCAGCAGGGAGATTACCAATCTAGGTCTGGAAAGGGAAATTTAGAGCTTGTCCATGGACAAGGCCTACAGATGGCTGGGAGTAAGGGTTAGCATGGATAGGCACAAATCAAGTGGGAGTATGCAAACTACTAGGTATGAAAGGCTGAGTATGGTGAGAGAGAAGCGTACCGTTAGGAGGGAGGTTTCCCCCCATGTTAGTTGAAGGCTGATGGCCTCCCTGTACGGAGGTTAGAGATGATCGTAAGGGTTGACTATGGTCGTTTCTGCCCAAGTGAGCCGCCAAAAGTGGGGGAAGATTTACCCCCTATTTTTACCTTCCCTTGCTTCAATCTCTGAAGACCTAATACCTTCGGCATTCCTTCCCCTCTTGTTTCCTTCCCCGTTTGGTGCGTCTTCGAACCCCACAACTCTTTCTTGTTGTCTGCGGATTTCAGGGGACCTTAGCCGGAGGGTTGGGGTAGCTTCTCTGTAGGGCTCAGGCCTTGGTTCCATTTCTCGCTCTTCATCGTAGTCCTCACTAAAGTATTCGAGTTCAGTTCGGAGATCTTCATTACGCGTCTGCCTTCGTCGTTCTCTTAGGAGACATTCGAGGATTTCATAATTTGCCTCCACAAAGACAGGACTAATCGTAGGGTTAGGATTAGTCGAGGTGGAAGCACGATATGCAAATGGCGTGTTCTCAGGAGTAGTGGCGTCAAACACGGTAGTTGTTGCAAGCGGTCTTTCGTTTGTTGTGATGTTTGGTATCTGAGGTGGTGTTGAGAAACCCGGTGGTGGTGTCATTTCTCTTCCGTTTGTCATGCCAGAAAAGTAGGTAGAGTGATTTTTTGGTTATTTTGACTTGGTTAGAACAGGACTATTTGTTGCGGTCCCACGGATGGCGCCACTGATTATGAAAATATGGTCACGATCGAGCTTCAATGAGATTGAAGGATGCTTTGGGTGATTGATGGGTATCCAAGTCTTGAATAACCTGTGTCAACACAAATGAAAACACTACGTTAAGTGAAGCGCAGGGGGTGTCCCTGCGAATCACCTCCGGCGTAAGAGTACATATATGCTTTGTATTTGGTAAAGTATGATAACGTAAGTAAGAGTGTGTAAAAGTTCTGACCATACTTGGAGCCTATACCATCTATTTATAGGTATAGAAATAATATGGGACAAGGCTTAGCACATAGACTGGTGATCGTGGGGGTGTCCCGCGATTTAAGGGGTGAATCTTGGGGTTATGTACCATGATCTCTATTTTGGAGGGAAGACCTTGATAGAGATGGAGAACGTGGGTTTGACCTTTGCTTAAGTTTCGTCGAAGGCCCACCGCAAAGGTGTAGGGCTTCGCGTGGCGGATTCCCATACTGGTAACCATCTTGAAGGTGGTTTTACGCCATTCAAAACTATTCGAAGGTTATTGGTTGTAATTGGGAGAAGATCCTATTCGGGCTTCGAAGGGAAGACCTTCGAACCGAAGAGGAGGGTACGTCATCAATACACTTTCCTTACAATTAGGTCCGAGTTATGCACTAAAATGTACATAAGTCATAGAGAAAAAATAGAAATGACATGTTTTAAAACTTTTGAACTCTTGCTCGAACTTCATTTACACACCCGTGTCAATGTTGATCGACTTTTCTAGGTACGTAAATGTTATCGATTCCAAGAGACATGTTGAGAAGATTCTTTTTGGTATTTTTGAATTTTTCTGATTTTTTATTTTTGTTTTCTAGATTTTATAATTTTGTATTTTCTTTTTATAGGTTTTATATTTTTGAATTTTCTTTTTCAAAAATCTTTACAAGTCGATGTTTGATGTATATCAAGCAGATTCGTTTGCCAGAACCTCCAGTTCTTCTCGAGTAAAACATCTCATAGCGAGTCGTCTGATGATATACTTAAACCTATCTTCTGACAGAGCTTTAGTAAACAGGTCAACTAACTAGTATTCAGTTCTGACAAAGAATAATTCAACTATACCCTTTTCAACCTATTCCTTTATGAAGTGATATCTGACATCAATGTGCTTGGTACGGGAATGCTGGACTGGATTACACGAGATGGCTATGGCTGCCTTTGAGTCACAATACATAGGTATTTTATCAAAGTGGAAGCCATAATCTATGAGTTGAGTTTCCATCCAGAGAACTTGAGCACATCACGCAGATAGAGACACATACTCGACTTCTGCTGAAGACATTGAAGTACAGTCCTGCTTCTTTGACGACCAGCTGACTAGCTTGTCAACACCTAGAAATTGAATTCCACCAGATATACTTTTACGTGTATCGAGACAACTCGCGCGATCCGAAGCTGAAAAAGCTGTTAGTTTGAAACCGGTGTCCTTCGAATATCATAGACCCATGTTAATGGTATTCTTAAGGTACCGAAAGATCCGGTTTACCGTAGTGAGATGTTTCTCAGTCGGTCTCGCTTGATAATGAGCACAATAACATGTTGCATGTTGTATATCTGGTCTACTTGCTATTAAGTACATGAGTTCTCCGACCATGCTATGCTATTTTGTTTGGTCAACTAGAGTTCCACTCAAGTCAGCATCTAGGGGTTTAGTAGCCATTAGAGTGCCAACGCTATCACATGAGGTCATACCATGCTTTTTAAGTATCTCTTGAGCATACTTAGCTTGGTTTATATAGATACCATGTGGGGATTGGTGGATCTGAATTCCTAAAAATAATATCAGCTCCCCCATCATAGACATTTCAAACTTGTTGTGCATTATTTTTTCAAACTTTTTAAAAAGTTTTGGGTTTGTAGAACCAAAAATTATGTCATCAACATAAATTTACACAAGCAATATGTCTTTACCATCTTTAGTTATGAACAAAGTTGTATCAATAGAACCTTTTGAGAATCCTTTGGATACCAGGAAGTTGGAGAGTTCATCGTACCACGCTCTTGGAGCTTTTTGGGTCCATATAATGCCTTCTTTAGACGGTAGACTTGGTTAGGATGATATAGCTCTATGAATCCATCTAGCTGGTTTACGTACACTTCTTCCTTCAGAGGTCCGTAAAGAAATGTTGTCTTGACATCCATCTGGTATACTGGAAATGATTTATGTGCAGCATACACAACGAATAACCGAACAGCTTCTAACCGAGCAAAGGGTGCAAATGACTCTTTGAAATTAATTCCTTCCTTTTGACCGTATCCCTTAGCTACAAGACGAGCTTTGTTGCGAATTACAATATTCTCTTCATTACGTTTGTTTTTTCAGAGCCACTTCATATTAATGACATTTTCGCATAGTGGTATGTCGACTAATTCCCATACATGTAATCGATCAAACTAGTGAAGTTCTTCATGCATCGCTTCAATCCATGCAGAATCAACCATGGCTTCTTTGATGTTCTTCAGTTCGATTCGACGTACGGTGAGTGCGAACATACACATCTCACCATTTGTTTTTAGCTAACGTCTTGTTCTAATTGATTGAAAAGGATTTCCAATGACTTGTTCTAATGGATGATCTTTTGTCAAACGATGTTTAGAGGGATGTCGTTGATAGAATGTATGCATGTTTGACGAATCAACATATCAAGACGATGTCTCCCCTCGTTCTTGTACCGGTGTACTGAAGATGCTGATAAATTCATCTTCTTTAATTTGTGCATTTTCTATATTAATTTCTGCTTGATTAATGTTCTTAGTAGCAGTGACAGTTGGTGCTTGATTTGGAGTTTCAGGTGTTGTTTGGATTTGGGAAGGCCAGTCACAATATCATACTTTGAAAGAAAATTGATGGTGTCGAAGTTTAGATGTGAAAGACGATGATGCCATAACCATGCTTGTGACGATGAAGCTTTAGCCATTAAGCAAATGGGATTGGGAACGGATGTGTCTTGAAGAGTGATAGAATACAGATCTGTGCTACGAAAACCTGTGAGAAGATCATTTCTCTTTAAATCATGGATGTAACATGTAGACTTCCGAAAATCAACTTCCAAATCTGCATCATAGAATTGACCAACAAAGAATAAATTGTGATTCAGCCCTTCGAAATAATAAACCCTCTTGATAGTGATATTTCCTTGAACCAGGTCTCCATAACCAAGAATCGGTGCAATTTGATCATTTCTAAACTTCACCGTACCCAGAAATTTCTCTACAAAATTACTTAAAAGCTTGAGATTTCTCATCATGTACTTTGAGCACGCAAAGTCGATGACGAATAGAATTATCTCTACGAGGTGCAAAATAATTAAAAGACGGTGGAGTATTTGATACAGTGGATTTCCTAAGAGTCGAGGGTTCCGAAATATTAGTAGTTCTAGATTTAGTTCTTAGAGGCATACAAACATTTGGTTTATCATTCACTTTCTAGACTTAGGTATCCATTTATATCTTGGTGGTGTGATCTTAGAGTACCACTGTAACCTTTGCCCCTTTTTGTGTTCTAAATATTTCATTTTTAGTCCTTTGACTATTTGACGTTTGTCAGTTTATTCAGATTTTGTACCATGTTGACGGTGGTGATTTTGTTGAGAATTTTGGTAATTTATGGTCTATTGTGAATAACAGTCCTTTTTAGAGGTTATTATTGTGTTATTTGCATTCCGGGTGGTTGACCCGTGAATTTTGAGAAAATGTCGAAAAACGAGTCCCGACACGTCCGTTAATGTCCAAATGAGTTTTGAAGGGTATAAAGTGTAAATATGTCGTGTAAATACTCTTGGTTAATGGAAAATTATTTTTAAAGTGAATAAAAATGCTAAGTAACTTTGGGGAGTATTTTACGATTAAGTTTTACGAGCTTTTAAGTGATCCTGACATGAAAAGAAAGACCCGAGACCCCATAGGATCCCAACCGGTTATAGATAAGGGGAGGGAGACATGGTGGCTTAATTTTAGCTAATCTTGTCCTAAAATTGTACATAAGATGCTTTCCATTCCCTATTTCTCATAATCGTTTTTCATTTTCAAAAAAATAAAACACACATAAGTGTGTGTGTGTGTGTGTATGTGTGTTCGTCCGCCACCAACCACCACAACCATCATAAATATTCCAACTTTGATCAAGAACGTGATATTCCGGGTTGATACGAGTATTTGGGTATTCATTTAAACAACGTTTGGGTTTTCTGGTTCGTGTCGAAATCTACATTTTTGAAGATTTTCTTGTAAGTTTCAAAATTTAAATTTTGTTTGTCCTTTTGGGTTTATATTGATGCATAGATAGTGGTTGTACAAGTTGATTATCGTAAAAATTGATTTTTGGAAATGAAACTAATAAGAAAGGGTGTTTGGTTTGCGTCAGATAAAAAAAATAAACAAGAGGGTTTTGTTAGTTTTGATATTGTGATCGTGATGGTTGAGAAACATATATTGCTAGATAGCTTATTTTGTACAATAGCTTGTATAGCTTAGTTTGTGGGCTTTTCGTGACTTATTTTGAGCTTATGTGCTCACGTCCTACTATAAAATCATAAGGGAAGTGATTTTTATTATTTTCATGGTATGGCTTATGTTCGTGGACTATTTCTATAGATTATGGTGTTAACCAAATACTATACATAGCGTACTAGCTTATTTGTAAAGCTTATGGACTAGTTTTTGGTGCCTTTGGGCTCGCGGCCCAATAAGCACAAATAAGCCGTGGCTTATTTGTTAGCTTAACAAGGTCCGGGTTATTTTATACTTATTAGTATGAGCTTATGTATATAAATGGACCTTAGTTTTGGACTTGGATCGTATTTTGGACGTATAAATACCTTATTGGACCCTTGTTGGGCCTTAAAGCCCAATACGCAATATTTAATCATTTTAAGAGTTTTTGATGGAGTTTTGAAAGTGAAATGTATTTACGAAGTGATATTGAATGTTATTTTGGGAAAAAAGTTTTAGTAAACGTTAAAGATTGAGATTTTAGGATTTTGTCGAAAAAGTGTCAAAATGGTGAAAATTGTTGAAATTAACGTTTGAAACCTTGGAAAATGTTATATAAACGTAATGGTCATGTCGAAATTTCGTAAAAAGTTTATACTTAGAAAGTTTTACTTAAGAACATGATTTTTGGTTTTAAATAATAAAATATTATTTTACTATTTTATTTATTTAATAAAATTCACTAAAAGACGAAAAATATATTTTTTCTTGAAACTTCTCTAATATGCTTATTATGAGTAAACGTTTCATTTTTAACCATATTATGATTATTTTATTGGGAACTAAAGGTACCGAATGGACTATTCGAGATATATTTATAATTTGTTATTATAAATATTTATTATATTACTTAGCTATTTTTTTTAAATAGTATAAGTATGTATCGTTGAGATATCGGATTGATAAGATATTTTGGGATGAGACGTCAACCATCACACCACTAGATTATCATTGGTAATTGTACAACGCATCTAGCCTCTATGCATAAAATGTGAAGACTGTTTTGGAAATAAATGAATTAATGGGACATTAACTGGACTAGATCGTGTGCGAACGTCGTTGCATTTGCTTGTGTGATTGAGATTTGGTTACTTAAGACTTGCTTGAGGTGAGTTCTCGTAGCCCCATTTTTCTACTGTTTTTTCGTTGGGGAAAATGATACTCAAATGTGTTTTGAACTATTTTGAAATTTGATTGTGCGAAATGTGGTTTTGTTTTGGGGACAAGATATGTGCTTATGATTTCCATGTGAATATTATATGTTGCATGATTATTTCGGATCGAAGGGATACGCATATCCCAGTATTTATGTGGTTATTGGATCGGTTGGGTACGCCTACCCTGGTATGTGTGAGGTCATGCCCTAATCTAGTGCTCCAGCTGGTAGGCCCTTTAGGTGCGTAAGTGACATATTTGCTACCAGACTAGCAGTGATGCTAGGATGGTTTGACTAGCAGGTAAGCTAGGTCGAGTTTTACATGATTAGCGAGGATGCTAAGTCATGGGTTTTTCTCATATATTCAGTGTCATATTGCACTTTTGTCCCCTGTTTTGAGATATTGGCACAACTTTTGGGTTTAAGGTCAAATGTTGACGTTTTCGAGTATCATTTTCAGGTGAAGTGAAAGATGAATAGTTGGTGTTATGTGATAGCAGGCTTAGGAGTATCCCGTGTGGATTTTTCGTGTGAAGCCTTGCTTGTTTATTTGTTTGGCTATTTGTAATTGGAAGTTTTAGTTTAAGGTTGGATTTGGACCCCTCTATGGGAATTTGAAATTTGTAAGAGATTTTAAATTTAGTTATGATTTGGGACATCACTCGAGGTTGTTCGAGGTGGATGGTCTTCGTAACACTTGAAGTCTATGCATTGTAGTTTTCTCAATATTGTATCTTGTGTTATGATTGATCATTATGTTGCATTGCTGAGTTTCCGCCATTGTCGGGGTGTGACAGATTGGTAATCAGAGCCAAGGTTATAAAGAAATGGGTGGGTTGGCCTAGACTATAACCTAAGATCCGTCATTTAGTTGCGTATAGGATCTATGTGCGTGGTGTTCCGCTTTTGCTTTCTTTCGCATGTTAGCGGTTTGGTGCTTGAGTTATGTCAGTCATTGAGATGTGTGAGCTTAATACTTAGTAAGACTAGGAAAGGATGCGGATATAAATATGGTGGCCAACGTAGTTATAATAGTATCACAACTTACTCGTACTTGGTAACACTGTTCACACAAATTGATGTTGATACCATAAGGTGGTATTATGTGTATATTTATATATATAGTAAGATATTATATATATATGTTACTCTTCCTACCTACTTAACGTTACCCATGTTCTCCGTCGTGTAGATAATGTATATATATATACTAGTTGCAAAACCCGCCCGATGGGCGGGTATGACTTTTGATTTTTGTTTTGTTTATTTGTTGTAATGTAATTGATTGCTTGGGTATAGACAGATTTGATGGATCGTATTGTGATTTGCAACTGTTTTTTTATCCATGTTTATTTGTAAATTTTTTGTTTTTTTTGTTACAAATAATTCTCCATAATGACTGTTTAAGCACCATATTGATTAATCATAAACATTTTTTTGAGACAAATAATGAAGTTAATAATCCACGTTCATTTGTTTAACACGTAATAGTTGTTTAATCAAGTGTGTTAGTTGTCAATATTATAAACTATTGTTTTTTTTAGTTTTAGTGTGTAGTTTTTGTGATTGATGGACATGTTTATACGGTTATTAGTCTCTGTTTTGTATGTTGATTGTTTGAAGTTTGTTTTTTATTTATTTTAATGAGTATTGTTTATATTATTATACAAGGCAAGCTTATGTTTTTTTGTCATTAACCGTGTTTGACTGTTAACATTTATTCATAAGTTACTATTGTATATCGTTGAATGAAGTTGTTTTTAAATGTACCCATTATCATTGCTTTAAATTGTTTGTAATATATACTTAAGGCGTGGTTAAGATATTGTAGTTGTTGATCCTAGTGACTCCGAGTTTGCAGCCATGCTTAACTTAAGTGGACCTGATATGCATTCAAAAATTGCAGCGTTTATACCTCTACGTACCAGGATCTTTTTAAATTACATCATCAATTGTCATTTATGAACGGAAATTCTAGCCCATGATGACACGATGCTTTATGAAATCATATGCAGAAGACAATAACATATAAGTAATCATACAATAATATTGAAAACTAACTCTGTTCAAATGCTACATCTTTCTTAAAATACTATGAATTCTATGCTTATGGCACATACAATAATATTGAAAATGAGCTTATCATGATCAGGAAAATAAAGATATCAGATGAATACTTATGTTATTACATATTAATCTGTAAGTGTACCTTTCAGCCAACAATATCGAGCTAAGATATATCAGCCAGGCCAACAATATCGATCTAAGATATATCAGCCATGCCTGAGCTAAATTGATGTTGTCATAAGAAAAAGGATCAGGACTATCTTGCTCTTTGGTCGTCAACCTAAAACATAATTTTTGAAAAAAATCATGGTTTTTATATAAAAGATGGCCAGAAGCTGTTGATCTTAGTGACTCCGAGTTTGCAGCCATGCTGAACTTGAGTGGACCTAATATGCATTCAAAAATTACAGCGTTTGTACCTCTACGTGCCATAATATTTTTAAATTACATCATCGATTGTCATTTACAAACAGAAATTCTAGCCCATGATGACACGACTCTTTATGAAATCATATACATAAGACAATAAAATATCAGTAATCATACAATAATATTGAAATCTAACTCTGTTCAAATGCTACATCTTTCTTAAAATACTATGAATTCTATGCTTATGGCACATACAATAATACTGAAAATGATCTTATCGTGATCAGGAAAATAGAGATATCAGATGAATACTTATTTGATAACATATTAATCTGCAAGTGTACCTTTCAGCCAACAATATCGAGCTAAGATCTATCAGCCATGCATGAACTGAATTGATGTTGTCATAAGAAAAAGGATCAGGATTATCTTGCTCTTTGTTCATCAACCTAAAACATAATTTTTATTCAGATTATCTCCTATATAAAAAGATAGAGTGAAAAAATCATAATTTTTATATAAAAGATGGCCAGAAGCATTTGTTACTTACATTTGCTTTAATCTCATGTTATATTTAACATGTTATATATAACATATATGATGTCACTCAGACGTATTTAATATATAAGATGGAAAGAAGCATTTGGTACTCTATAAGGTCCAACTGTCTAAGTATATCTTGTCTTATCATCTACAATGGTATGTTATGTTGGAGACTAAATTCATTTACAAAAGAAACTATTATTTCACCCCAAACAAAGATAATTAGTTTTGCTCTATAACACCAATACTAATTATCTACAAGATAACAGCATGAATTCAGATTTTATAACTAATCCCAAACACCCCTTTAGAGTAACTACAAAAAACATTATGATAAAAAAATGTTATAATAGAAAGCTAACCCTTAAGGATGGGCGCCATTTGATGTCAACCCCGGTCATTGACAGCCTTACTTTGAACAACTCCTTTCGGGTATCCATTGCTATCTGCGGGTCTTGAAAAATAGTGCCTAGTGAACGTTTTCTTTTCATCCTTTTATCCCACCCTCCTTTGAATTTTGTCTTCTAACATATTAGAATCCATGCCACTGTCCTTAAGCACTTCTCTATCTTTAGCCAATGTCATAGGTTGCATTCTTATACCATTACTCCTCAGATCCGCCTAATATATTGCCTTCAAATTTCGTTCAAACTTTCCACTCGTTGCAAAAAATTAGAATATTATTTCAGGTTTGTGTCATCAATCCTCACATGTTTTAGCTACACACAAATTTATCCAAAAAGGTTAAAAAAAACTTGTTGAATTTTAGGAGAATTTAGAGGCTGCTTGGGAAAACTTATTCAAGTAGTTATACGCTGTTTTTTTAGCATATAAACAGTTTTAGTGTGACAAGATGGTTTACTTCAGGTTGTCTCCTTGGTTATCGGCTCTTAGGGGTCAACTTTTGCCGTTAGCAAGAAATTGATACCTGATCTGTGTGGTGTGGGTTGTGCTATTTTCGGGAGTCAAGCTGCAGACTGTAATAGTCTGTTGGATAATTCAAGTCTGTGACTGCATAGAACCATGTAACAGTTAATAGCGTTTAATAACATATAGTCGATGTGTGCCTATTCATCAACACATCAAAATACAGAAGTAAAGCTTATGTTTAAGAACCAATCATTTACTATTGAATATTTGTAGTCGATATCAGAAGAAGTACTATAACATTTGTTGATAAAGTTGGATGATGACAATATGCCTATTAAAATTCAATCTGAATTTATGTCTACAACTCGTTGATAACAATAATAACTGTAACATATAGTTACCTAAGTTGGAAGGTTATGGATTTTTGCGACTTCTTTATAAAGAAAAGCTGCTAGAGAATTGAAAACAACAGTAATGTGCTTAATTAATAGACGATACACTTCCTGGTGTGTGGCTAGGTTTAAACTATAAATCCTTTTTTCTTATGGTAGGATTTAGTTACTACACTAGATGAGAAATATGTGGTGCAAAATCATAATTCGGCTTTTTTGAGTTTATCTTGCTTATAATGTGTCTAATGAAATGTCAAGTGCGTTAGAAAATGGAGAATATATAGACCCTTATGCAATTGGGCGATGGTGTCTGCAACTTGAACCTATCAAAGGGAAAACAATGTTTATATTCAGAATCGAAACGAAATTATGCCCTTTTTTAAAAACACATGTTATATCATTTACCAGGGAATTGTGAACTATGGTTTGTGAACTAAGTTGAAGAGACGTGTACCTGATATCCATTATGGATGCTATGGTTTACACTGAACAATAAAAATATGGATAATTATGTACATACTCGGTAATAATTACAATTTTAGTTTGTGTTTATGACATATAACATTGATTTCATACCTAGACCTTGTAAAGACCATACTGAACAACCAAAATAACATCTCTATCAAAGTGTGCATCACTGAAATAGTCATTGATCTGTTTTGCAAAATCGTCCTAAAAGGTGCATGGAATGGTGTTACCTTTGCTAAATAATTGGATATTAGGGACCCTAGAATAGAAAAAAAGAGACTAATGACTATTTATTATTAAATAAAAAAGTACAGATATGCAGATGACCACCTCTTAAACTGACCTTTAGTGCATATTCACAGGGATTTAGTGAGAAATAAAATTATAAGAAACCAAATGCCTACCTTTAATTTTGCAGCGATAAGCCATGGTTCCTCCTAGTACCATATCACTTATTATCTCTGCAGCAATGCTCTCAAACAGATCAGCTCTACGAGCTGCAAAATCACCAACATTATCTACGACCTTATATAACAAAATCATCAGATTAACTATCAGTAATATAAACAACAACTATAATAACTGCAGTTAAGATCAAAGACAATGAATTCCAAAATATACAAGCATGCAGGTTATATGTTAAGCAAAAGATTGAACACACAGTGCTGAGATCCCAAACCATTAGTCGTCAGCTAAGTAGGTTTTCAGAATAAGATGCATACCTTTTTTACGTGTAATCTAAATAAGTAGGTTCCAGCCACATTAGCCATTGTAGCAACTGCAAACACCTGAAAAGACACTTCAAGTGCATTTAGGCCTTTTTATGCAACACTACAGTTGATGCAGTTCACCACATGGGTCCAGTACCTAAAATAATACAGATCAATTAAAAACATGTAATTTTAATATTGAAAATATTCTTATACATATAAAACCTCATTGTGGTTTTAATTTCTATGAAAGGAACCTGTCTATAATATGTTCTCTAGGAGGCGATGGCGAAAGAGACCCATTATATTTGTTTTCCTGATTTACCTTTCCACCTACAAAATTATTTACCCACTTTCTTAATGCAACCACATTTGCATCTGATTTGGTTGGCGTAAAACAGAGTTTTTGCCACTCAGAAGGATCCGCTTCCATCACTTTCTTTTCTTACAATACAAAAGATGAAAGAAACTTTGCATAACAAATTACATTTTGCTTAAGAAACTTATTACCTATAAGACCTTGAAAAAGCAACAAAGTTTAATGTAGTATGAATCTTTTTTGGCATAGTGATGTTGCCAAAAGAATTCAAACCCAACAACTAATCTTATCAGGCTCACTTCACTATAATGGGTTCTTTTTTATATACTTTGAAAGGTTTATAATTGCACAATTAAGCTTTAAAAGCTTTCCGCATTATGATTAAATTGGCAACCTATGTTGATCGTATAACAACACCAATATTTGTTGAAACAAAGATTAAGTATCAACTCTAGCTACTTAAAAATGACAACCATCACCAAGTTTCTAGGGTGTAATGTCAAATGTGTGTATCTTGTATGTCCATGTGCAATCCGCAAACACCAAGCCACCAAAATTTGTAAGATATTCAAGCATTAAAAACCCAAGTTCTTGCACAAACGCAAAGTCACATAATCTTTCAACAAATCGAATACATCGGTTAACATTAGGAATTAAGGTGAGGGTGTATGGCTTTACCTCTTCATGAAAAAAGATATGTATCTGAGTCAATGATCAAATTCTGGCCAATATGGTACATCTATCTGGAAACAAATCGATCTATCTAAACAGAAAAGTTTCTAGCTGAAGCAAATATCAATGTGCTATTACCAAGACTCACTGGAATACATATAAAGATCAAAAGTGCATGTTTAGGTGGTTTTTCTGCCAATTTATCCTGAAACAATCAAAGCAAATAAATTACGTAGGTACCAAAAATAAAAAAAGGAATGAAAAATGGATTCTAGCCATATCCTGTAATCTTTACTATTACTAGTAGTTAATTTATCTTTAGATAATTCGTAAGATGTGTTTGTTTTACTTCACGGAACATGTATATAATAGATTTTCCACCATTACCATAAGAGACCCCCATTAAGGGCAGATTTTTTAAAAACTTGCAGCCTAGTACACCAGAACCCATAACAAAAACTTTAGCTTCCTCCAACTGTTTCTGAAGTTTAGCCCTAAACACTGAGATATGAGCGTCATAACGGGTATTCAATGGTTTCAAGTTATTTGGATCCTACGGCTCAATGGGAAGGGACTCAAGAGAGTCAAAATAGAAAAAATGTGCAACAAAAACAGAAATCAAAACTCTCGTTAACATAAACGGTAATTTATAAGCATAGAAACACAAAATGATGAGATAGTTCTCCCCAATTATGAGAAAATGAGTTGATTTGGTTATCTATTACATATTTATATCTAAATAGTCAGAAGGTACATGGAAAATGTTGGCTTAAAAAATGGGTTAAGCGGGTAGAAAGTGGCTCAATAATGTTTTTCATTATTTACAAAATATTTACATAAATCGCATCAAAGACTTGCATTGTAAATGTTAGACATTAAAAGCTTTTATTCAGCTCAAGCCAACCAGTTGACAAAAAGTGACTTGTTTGCCCTGCCCATGATGCCTCAGCTAATGAGAACTAACCTGAAGTAGTGGATGGAACTTCCCAGACGCCCCTTTAGATTACTGCCAAAGTTGCTTGGGAAAAATCATACGCGTCAATGATTAGCTATGATTGTGACTGATAAAGCTTAATAAAATCCTTGTAAACATGCCATGTTTTATGATATTAAAATCCCTGCATTATAGCTATTCTGGAATCGGGACAACCATGAAGCTCATTAACATTTTAGACGTTTTAAAAATGAAATTATAGTATTAAAAAGAACCTGATGTGCATTGGTTTACATACTAACCTTTTATTTTTCTATTTAAGTGGAGATGTAGTCAACATATACCTCTTTGAAAACTTTAGCATAGACATAGAGTACTACATGTGCGTTAAATACACCAGCACATCCACACGCACATTCTTTCTTAAGCCTATCATGAGGTGCACTATCTGTTCCCAAGAAAAATCTTTTATTACCATTCGTTAGAGCAGCAACTAGTATGTGCTTAATTACACATACCTTTTACCTATTTAAACGAGCTTAAATGACCAACAACGAATATAAAATGCCAAATGTATGCTTGTTTTGTGATTTATGTTGTGCAGGTAACGGATATTCACTAAAGGACAAAAATTAAGCCAAACGAACAAAACCGAGCACGAAATGGAAAGAGCGTACAAAAGTCAAAGTCAAAGTCAACCAGTCAAAGTCAACAAAGTCAAAGTCTACAAAAGTCAAAGTCAAAGATGAAGTCGGATCCGAAGAAATCTTAAATGGGTCAGGTCAGCCCATTTAGCATTGACTTATAAGTTTTAAAGCCTTAAAACCTTTTATAAGTCCAAATATTACCCGACCCACATATAAGCCCAAACCAACACTTAACAGCCCATTACATACCTAGTCCTTTAACCATTACATCGTTAGTCCTCAAGGACTAACATTGTTAGTCTAAAAGGACTAACGATGTAATAACTTACCAAAATCAGGGCAAACACCCGTTATCTTTCAATTCACCAAATATCTTTCCCGCCCAAACAACCCTAGTACTATTCATCATCTCTTTCCCTCGACCACTGCACCCCCAGACAAAGACATCCCTCTCCCACCTTAACCCCACTTCATAAGACACCAAATCTATGTTGGCAATTCCTCAACATTTGATTGGACAACAACGAATCAAGGGTCCAGATTAATAAGCTTGGAGAATAAGAAAATTTGATGGCTAGGATTGATTTTGAAGTCACTCACACAACTAACACACCCTTGAGCTCACTCACAGAAGTAGCACAAAGAAGAAGACACCAAGACATTTACTTTTCTATAAATAGGACATTGTAAGCCTTTGATGGCATGGATCTATTGAGTTTGTTTTAAGTTTTTAGTTTTCAGCTTATATTTAAAGTCTTTTTTAGCTTATTGTACTGTTTTTATTTAAGTTAATGAAATTTAAGTTTTTATGTTAAAAAATAGTTTTTAAGTTAATGCTTTTATGTTTTAAACACGTTTTATAAGCTCGCAAAAGCCCTTTTTACCTGTTTACTTAACCTGTTTAACTTAAGCTATATAAACTTTTCTATAGTTTATATAGCCTAAGTCAAAAATCACTAAAAAAGCTACTTGGAAGACAAGCCAGTTCTGGAAGGGCTTGTGGTAATTTACTAGCTTATTTTAAACAAGCTAGATCTTGTAAACAAAGCTCTTAAGAGCTTATTTGCCCTTGTTTAGAGGAAAGGGCAAGGTACTCTTTCTTTTCTTTGCATTTTAGCTTAAAACTGTTTTTTTGCTTATTTACTGTTGCACTGCTTATTTCTGCTTACTTCATGCTTATTTATTGCTTATTCTTCCTTATTCATGTCATTTAATGCTTAACTTGCTTATTTTATAGTCTTTGTTTCATTTGTTCAAGTATTTCATAATTTGTCATATTTTACCTTCAAAACTGCTTATTTTTATTTGCTCACTCTAAGAGCTTATTTCTGTTTTCATAGTGCTTAATATTACTTGAAATTAGTTGGTTGTTATCTATTTTCAATAACCTTTGCTTAAATCTTTAAAGATCAAGTTTAAAATAGATTATAAAAACTTAAAGGGGTGTTTGGTTTAAGGGCTAAAGTTGGTCAAAATTGGTTCAAAATTGTTTGGGTCACTTAGCCAACTTTGGCAAGCTTTCTTTAAGTCAAATTAATCTGTTCTTGAGGTTTTTAAAGCTTAAGATCTTGTTTTAAGGTTTTGTCTCTAAGGTACTTAAATCTGTTGTCTTAAAACATATTATAAGGGCTTATTTGATAAGGCTTTTGAAAATAGCTTTTAAAGAGTTTTGTTGGTGTTGTTAAAATGCAGTAGAAACTAGTTGGTTAAAGTGTCTTTTGTCATTTGTGTTTTGGCACAAAATCTGTCAAGTCAGTTTTTAAGTTTTAAAAAGTCTACATTTTAATCTTAAATTTAGATAAGTGAAAGTAGGAATTAGCTTCTGAAAATTCGTGCACAAGTAGTTTGTAGTCTAAATTTAATTTTTTTAGCTTATTTTGTATTTTTGAACTTATTTTAATAGTCTAAAGTAGGCCTGCAAAAAGCAATTTGTCTTTTAAAGAAAACCAAAAAAAGTAGGACTTAGTGTAAACTACCTTTTTCATCAAGCTTTTAAACAGCCTATTTGATTTTCAAACTCCTTTTTCTTGGCTTATTATTGTAGCTTATAGGACAAGCTTGGTAGTCCTGGTGGTCTTTAAGCCATAAGGATCTGATTTGGGGCTTAATATTAAGCCCAAAAGTGCCTCATTGGGCTGTTTAAGTACTCTTTTTGGCCAAATTTGCTTATTTGATTTTCTGAGCTTTTCAGCTGTTAGATTTGCTTAATTTGTGCTTAGATTTGCTTATTAGGTCAGGTATTAGTCATAGATAGCTTATTTAGCTTAGGGTAATGCTTATTCAAGCTTATTAGCTTTATCAGTTTAGCATCTTAAGTTTAAAAGCCTTTTAGATCATTCTGTCATTTAAGCTCAATATTAGCTCATCTTATTTGCTTATTTTTGTTTATAAATGCTTTTTAGGTTTAGCTAGTTATCTGTCTTAGATTATTGCTCTTAGTTTGTGCTTATTAGTTCTAAATAAGATAAACAGTTTTGCCTTTTAGCCTTTTAAGCTTTTAAGCCAATCTGTCACTCTTTTTATCTTTTTACAGTGCTTATTTGTGATTTTTACAAAAAGTCATTTTACAAAAATTGCTTATTTTTAGGTCCTTAAGCTTTTTCATTAAAAAAATTTGCAAAAATAAAAACCTGGGAAAGTGGGAAGTCCAAGGTGAGCAAGGCTCGAACCCTGGACCTCTACCACCCTCAACCAAGTTTTAACACTGCACTCTACTACACACTTTCCCTTGGGTCTTTTCTGTTTTAACTTGCACAAATTATTTATTTAACACCGTTTTACCCATTTAAGCTATAAGCCCTTTTTGGCTTATTTCTGGCTTATTGTGTTAAGCTGTTGGGACCATTTAATTTTTCTTAGGTTTAGCATAGCTCAAAGCACTTTTCCTGAATGTTTCATAATTTTCCAAATTCGTTTAGTACTTTTAATTAATTTTTTAGATTAAAACCGTTTTTAATTCATAATAAAAAAATTAAAACTCAAAAAAAATATAATTCTTTTTTCTAAAATTTTCTTTTATCATTTAGGATGTTTAAAAATTAAATTTGCATTTTTAGGGTTAAAATTGTAGAATTTAGTTTTTTAAAGAACGGGATTTATATCCCGTTATCGT
Source organism: Tanacetum coccineum (assembly GCA_026074375.1). NCBI lineage: Eukaryota > Viridiplantae > Streptophyta > Magnoliopsida > Asterales > Asteraceae > Tanacetum > Tanacetum coccineum. Next base: position 29,242 of record BQNB010062933.1, read on the forward strand.
TTTTAGGTTTTTAGTTATCGGTTTTTAGGTTTTTTTTTTTACTTAAATTTGCTTTTTCGTTTCTAGGGTTTCTTTTTATTTTGTTTATTTTGCAATTTTAGGATTTGTAGAAATAGAATTCCAATTTCCAAAAATTCAGATCTTAACCATTTCACAACGCCCCTACCGATCACACGAAAACGTCAAAACCCTCGATTTTTTCAATTCACGTCTCGTTGGGGGGGACAAACGGGACCCAGGAGAAGGGTTTTTTTGGGGTTTTGCTTTAGGATATTACAAAGTGTTTAAAAAAAAAATCTTCTTAAAAATACAGGCCTCACGGAAACCAACTTTAATTCTTATCATTGAATAATCTTCCTTGAGGATGTTAACTTTATTAATTTTTCTTTATATTATTATATTTATTTTTTATTTATTAATTTCTTTATATATTAGTATAAAAGGTAGTAATTTTAGCGCGAATTTTTAACTTTTTGGCGTCGGTTTGTCGGGGGAGGTTTCTGTGTTGCGATTTTTCGTTACTGTTTACGTTTTTGATGATTAGTGGGGTTTGAAGGAAACTCCCTTCCTTGTGGTAGTTATCATTTTTCCGTTTGTTGAATATTTTCTTCTTATTAATAAAAAAATTAAAAAACCACCAAACAAAATACTTTTTTCCCTAAATTAGTTAACAAGTACTAAACAAAAAATTTGAAAAAACCCACAAATAACAATATCGTTTTTGGTTAATTCGGTTGTAAATCGGTTTTCACCTTTAAAATTTACCAAACTTTTTCATTTATAGGAGGGTATAAGGCGAGGCTTATACAGGGGAACCAAATCGCCCATAAAATAGAATGACGCTTTTAAATCGCTTCGGCGTTGCTTTAATTGCCTTCGCTCCTTCTTATGCGTAGTTTAAAAAGAGGCGCTACCGTGGACTTTTAACATTCTGGTTAACCCAAAAAAAATTATTGTGTTGTTCTTTGTATCTTAGTTTGCCATGGCGCACTCGCTCTTCTTTCAAAATTCTTTTGGTTTTGGTGAATCTTTCTCCTAATACCAATCTACTATAATCCGAAACGTGTTGTACCTAACGTTAGGGGGGACGTTTTCAAAAAGCAAAACCTTTTTTCTTTCTTGGAAGAAATTCCTTCACATAGATTTTACGATGGCGCCCCAGAGCGATCAAAGTTACTATGGGCGGGGGAATTACTCGTGCAAACCTTTTTACCGAGGGTTATGCAAGGGCATGAGGCAATTTATACGGTTCCACCAATTCTCTTGCCTTGGGTAGCAATTTCCGAAGGCTCAAGGAATAGGGGTCTCATTATATGTTGTACTTTCGAGGCCAAGTCCTTCGGACTTGAGGAAAAGGACAATACCTCATGATCAAACATATATCGGTTGGTTTTAACAAAATAACTTCCATATATTAAAAAATACAAGGGCGGATTGTGCCTAATTCGGCGATTAAGTCTTAATCTTTGACTTTTTTCCATTTTCTCTCTTGCGCTGGGGCTAGCACCGTCGTTGGCTCGATACAAGCTAAAAACCCACCCTCGTTCTTAAATTATTTTTCATACAATCTTTGGGGGAAGGATCTTTGTTTTCCAAATTTCATACAATGAATTTTCTTTCCTCCTCAAGGAACGGAAAAAAAATCTCCGTAAATGGAAATTTTTCTAACTTTCAACACAACGTTTTGATGAATCCATTATTAGGGCATGGGGGGACGTTTCGAGGATTTTCTCTTCGTACATTGCCTCATTCATGGTTGTTTTACCGGAATTGCATCAACTTTGGATATATTTACATTCTACAATTGCATTATAAAAACCCATAAACCGGACCAAGATTCTTTTGAATTCTTTGCCAAGCCGCGTGGCAATCTTTGGAACAGACGTACTCAAGATGGTCTGTTGGGGGGGGTCAGGATTTAGGGGATAAACAATATTTCTTAGCGTCCGGAAATTTTACATAATACAAAATTCGAATTCTGTTTTTTCATTCAAGTGGGAAAATCAAGTGTCTGTTTTAAATTCTTCTTTGCTTCCTCTAAAGGATAAGGCCCAAACTATACTCCATGCGGTAAATATCAGGCAAACAAGGGTGTGTGACTACCGCCTATGACCGGCTATTCTCAATAACCAATTTTCCAAGGCCAACCCACCTTCCGCTTTTCCGTAAAAAAAAAAGGCCGTTTGAGGGAATATAATTTGTGTTCGTCTTTTGCACAGATTCTGGTGGGCTTTTCCAATCTTTTTATACAGTGGTCTCCCGCCGGATGGCAAACCAACTTTACATTGGAATTTCGGGGGATAATATTCAAGGATATGTTTTCAGCAGCCGCGGTTAATACATTACAAATCAGGGTTTAATTCGGTTGATTCGTCCTCCGAGGTGGTGGATTAGTCAAATTCGGGACCATTCGGGTTTTTTGCTCAAACCAAATTGGTGTTAAAATAATCCAAAATAAATACAAAAAAAATAAATAAATAAAACCGGTTTAGTCCCCACCTCATGGATATTATATCGAGGCCATCGGGTTTTGCTCAACCAAATGTGTAAAATAATCAAAACCGGTTTAGCCAACCTCAAGGATATAATCGAGGAAACAATTTCAAACAATATACATCTTATCAAGATCCAATTCAACAAAATCAAGTTGTACCTTTAAGTGAGTTGGAGAAAATTACGAAGATAAATGAGGTTAATATAAAAGCCATGCAAGCTCAAATTACCAATGTGAAAAATGATTTAAGAAATGAAATGCAAACTTTGATTCAAGCTTCAATGTCTAACCAAACTAATGAGCTTAAGAACATGATGGCTAGTTTTTTTCCAAATGAACACCACTTCTACCTCGGGTTCGGGATCTCTCTCTAGCAACACCGTTGCTAACCCGAGAGGTGAATTGAAATCCATCACCACCTGAAGTGGTCTTGTTCTTGATGGACCTTTCGTTCCTATGCCTCCCCCATTCATTAATCCAGAGGAGGATGAACGTTCAGAGGAGACTTTAATAGACCCGAAACTCGCGAAGTATGCCATTAAGGTCCCACCTCCTCTTGTCCAAAAAGCTAAACCTACTTCTCTAAAGAATTATGTGGTGCAC
>BQNB010062934.1:0-35887 GCA_026074375.1 Tanacetum coccineum
TCACGCGTATCCTCTGAGTCATGTATAACAGTGGGTGTATGATTGGTAGTGACAAGTACATGACCATTATACAGAGCAGACTGAGCTTGCTTTGCACGAGTGAGATATAAGGGATTTTTGTAGCCTATTGCTACCTTGTTCTTTTCATCATAAAACGATTTTGGTTTACATAACATGTGAACCGTTTGAACAGACTGATCTTGTTTGTATAATCTATCTTCAACCTTTTCTTTTAGCCTTTTTATGTCTAAAAACTCTTCAAGGAATTTGTCTTCTTTTTGTTTAAAATCCTTTTTCAAAATGGTTACTTCTTCTGTCTTTGACTTATAATGGCCAACGGTAGAACTAAGTAGTATTTGTACTGAATGAAGTTCTGATTTTAAAGAAGTTTCCTTTCTATTTCGGTCTGAGATAATTATTCTCATTTGTTCATCAATTTTTCGTTCTCTATCAGTTAATTCAAACTTTGCCCGTTTTTCATACTCCCCGACCAGTTCCTTATATCTCGCAAGTTCAGAGGTCAATGAATCATTAACTACCTTGTCTGGCTTATTTGCTAATCTACTTTGTACACCCTGTTGAACACCCTCTTCATGCATTTCATTGATAATTGACATTAATGCATCATTTTGTACAGAAGATACATTACTTTGTACACCATTTTCTTCGTTGTCTTCCAGATACTGATTATACGGAATAATATTACTATCACTCGTATATTCAGCATTAGAGTCAACAACGTAGTTGTGTTGTACATCGTTTTGCATCTCGTGTACTTCATGATACTCATCCATATGATCTACAAAGGTATCATGATCTTGTACCTCAAATGGAGTATTCGAGTCATGTGATGGCCCGGCTTCATCGTAGATTGGATCTTCAGATGAAAGATTTACCATGAACATGGTCTGTACATTAGGAGCCTCATCAACATCAGAGTCGAATGCATCACATTGATCAGCTTCAAAGATATGATCCACATTGAGTGCCAAATCATTCTCGGGTGAATCATCCACATCATCATCAAAGTTGGTAACCTGTTCTCCTGCAAGAAACAACGACTGTTCTTCATCCAATACTGCACCATTCTCCTGGGCTTGCATTAGTAGCATCTTGTCCTTGAAGTAGTCTGAATCCTGAAGTCGCTTTGGCCTTGGACATTCTCGTGCTATGTGCCCTAGTCCATTACAGTTGTAGCACTTAATGGGTTTAGCTTGACCAGGATTCACAATGCCTCCTCTGTTCTGACCTCCTGCATTCCCAGCTACAACATTTCCTCTTGCATTGTTTCTCTGAAATGGTCTTCCTTGATTATTCGCATTGTATCTTCCATGGACATCTTGAATCACAACTCTGCCGTCTTGAACCGTAGCTTTGTTTCTTGCATTAGACGACGTTCTAAGTTGATTGTTTGTTTGAGGAAGATGTGATTTGTATGATTGAGTGAGGAGGGCAAGTGAGTTGGATAAACTTTCAATCAAGTTTTCAGTTGAAGAACTTCCTGAGTCCAGTTGAAAGTTGTCAGCAGGAGATGGTTCATTTGAGGATTGAGGAGACTTGGATGATTGTGTTGGATACTGCTGAACTGAGGCATTCGAAACTAGTGCCAAAGTATCATTAGTTGGTTGAAGGAACCTTTCCATCATTGTTCTGTTCTCATTAGCATGTACCTCATGTTGCTTCAAATAGGCATAAAGTGGCATAAAGACTGATCAAATATTAGACTCTTTCATACTTGTTTAGTTTGACTTTCAGTTTGAATCTACTCCACTCTGGTAATATGTTGTTCACTAATTAGCGTTAAGATGCATCCTGGGCATGGTCATCTTGTGTTTCTCAGTCATTTAATGAGCTTCATATACCTATACATAGTATCCGTCAATGGTTTCTCCTTTGATTTGACGAAAGTGTTCAAATTCATCGTATAACTAAGATTCCCTGTCATCCTTTATTAACTCAGAACCTTCCAGCATCATCTTCACATTGTCCAAATTGTCTTTGCGTCAGTATAGTGTTGATGAGTGAGTAGATGTCTTTTGTTATACTTTGAGTAGGAAATTTGTTGCACGAATGTCAGCTTTTATACCTTTCCTTTTCCTTCAGCTGAAAGTTGTTAAGGGACTCTAGCACGTTAATGGACCTTGTATGACTGCACCCTCAGTTCCTTGTCAGCTAATAAACATCTGAGACCGTTCCATATTTAATGGACTTCATTAATGGACTTCATTAATATTCTCTACTATTTCTTTCCAGACAGTACAGGACATATAATGTTGTTGCCAGATTCAAAGTCTGTTCTAGCAAGCATTGGTGGGGTGTATCTAACGGACACTGTAATCTTTTGAAACTACTAGTCATCTAGTTTTATTTGATATGATATGTTTGATCGATCAATGATTGTGAATATCCTTTAAAATTGGTGAGGTTAACGTATTTTTCGTGTTTAAGGTGATATTAGAGTCCCTAGTTGAATAAACTTGCCCAAATTGCATAACAGTCGCACAACTCGCCGCCAGTGGTACCAAACCGCCGCGAAGAATATGAGCAAACAGCTGTCAGTTGTAGTAAAGCAACCCGCTGCTTCTGTCAACCCGCTGTCTGAATAAAATCGCCGTGTACAATTTTGAGCAACCCGCCGTAGAGTTTTCAAACCGCCATAGCTTCTGTTCGTATTTTTCTAATAAAATATTTAAACCGCCTTCAATCTGTATAACCTCGTTGCACAATTAAACTAAGCATCGCCCGTGCAGTCATCCTCGTTGCCTTTTATCTTCAGCAACTCGCGTGGAAAGCAACCGGCCGTGTCAGACAGTTGGTCACTACTTATATAAATTATTTCCTTTTTAATCAATCGCCACAAAGAATATCTGCCAACTCTCTAGAAGAACAACGAGTTTTATCACAAAAAAACACCTATAAATCACCCTTTTGAACGAGTTCTCTTGATTTCTTTAGCACAACTCGGTACTACAAGGCTATAGTAACTAGTAACACCCAAACTTTAACATAACAAACATCAAAATCTGGAGAAATAAGAAAAGCGAGTTGCAAACCTTAAAAAGTACTCTTTTTGATCTAAATCAAGAAAGAAATCGCACATACACACGATCTAATCATCCCATAAGCTCTGATACCAATTGTGGTATATCATATATCATAACACGGGGTCGATTCTTGGACTTGGCTAGTTTCTAGAGAGAGAAACACATGAGATGTTTTCTAGAGAGAGAAACAAGTGTGTTTAAATGGAAAATGAATAATGACTAGCTACCTCTTCCGGAAGAGGAATATATATGGTTCTTCCAATATATCAGGTATTAGTACCCGGTTAATTACCGAAAGTCATACGTTAAACTATTAACCACGAGCTATTAATAAATAGTTAAATACACTGGGTGACCGAGTCTTTTTCTAACATCTAACAGTAATTTTTTTTATTTCTTTTTATGGACAATGTTTTAATTTATTTTATTTATTTTTTTGGTTTTTCTTTTTTTATATTATAATTATACTAATAAAAGAGAATGAACAATATTTTTGTATTTTTATATTTTTTTATATGAAAATGAACAAAATAACTTCACACGGAAGGATTTTCAAACACAAATTGTCAAACGGCTTCAACAATCGTAAACAATCCTCCCCGGCAACGGCGCCAAAAATTGATTAAGATTGACTCAACCCTTTGTAAAATATAAATATAATAAAATATACTTATAAATAAGAGGGTAAGAATCAAAAAATCCCAATTGTAGTAATCCGGGAGTATGATTCCCGGGTCGTTTCCCCAACGAGGAATGCAATTGAAAGTCGAGAGTCGTTTTGAGAATCGATGCTTGAATGGAACAAGATTATGATTGGTTTTCTAAAACTACGAGAAAATTAAGGCAAAAACTTAAAAACACTTAAGGGAAGACAAATTTTAACTAAAAACGCAAAACGGGAATCCTAAACGGGACCTAAAAACCCTAAATTATCAAAATTAAGTCCTAAAATGATCTTTTTGGTTTTTATAAGTCTTAATTGACTAAAAAGCTAGAACAAAGAAAACTAGACCAAAAACGAAGGAGATTTAAGCTTAAAAACACTAAAAACATGAACGGGATTCAATCCCGTTCTTTAAAAAACAAAATTTTGCAATTTTAACCCTACGAAAGCAAATCTAATTTTCCTAGGTTCTAAATGTTAAAAGAAAATTTTCTAAAAAAGAATTATATTTTTTTGACTTTTTTATAATTTTTTATGAATTAAAAATGATTTTAATGAAATTAAATGTTTAAAAATACTAAACTAATTATAAAAAAACTAGAAAAATAATGAAAAGTAGCTTGAACAGTGAGGAATCTAGGAAAAATAAGCTTGTGAAAACAGCTTATCGAATAAGCAGAGAAATAAGCCAAAACAGCTTATTATACTAAAAAGCCTAAAACGTGTATAAAAGATAGATTTTGCAAATATAAAACGAAAAAGACCCCAGGTAATGTTGGTTGAGTGTGTGTTGTGTGTTGTGTTATAAAAGGTGAGGAGAGTAGAGGTCCAGGGTTCGAGCCTTGCTCACCCTGGATTTCCCCTCTTCCCTTTTTATTTTATTGCAAAAACTTTAAAAAGCAAAGTTATAAAACAGCTTATAAGGAACATTTTTTATAAAAGAAACTTTTTGTGAAAACTTACGAATAAGCTCAAAAACAGCTTAATATGATGATAGATAAAACTTAACTTTTTTTTAAACAAAATTTAAGAAAACAAACAAGTTGAAATAAGCTAACACTTAAGCTAATTAAGCTACCATTATACTAAAACTAACCTAATAAACAAATTGAAACAAGATTTGAGCAAAAATAATAAGCATAAAGCTAAAAAGCAGATTAAGCACTTAAGTCTAAACTAACTACCAAATAGTCCTTAAGGGAACTTTTAAACTAACTTTCAAATAAGCAAATGGAACCTTGTAATAATCTTGCTTATATTGGCTCTAACTATAACCTATAAGCTACTAAAATCAACTTTTGAAATCTATTTTGAAACTCAAATGCTTAATGAAAAAAACTCCTTTAAAACTGCTTAATTACCCAGTACTTGCTGAGTTTTTCTTTTAGATTGAAAAGAATAAATGCTTATTTTGAGCTTAAAAACAAATAGCTTAATGATCTTTTAAAGAGAAAAAAAGCTAAATCTAATTAAGATTGACCTAAAAACTACTTGTGTTTTTAAAATCAAAACCTAAAAACTAAAATTACCCACTGATTTTTAATCCTAAAAATGACTGTTTGTCTGTTTTTGTTACCTGATGCAGTTGACATAATTTCAAACAAAACATAAATCTTCAATTGCATACCTAATAGACTAGCTTCTACACTAATAAAACACCTAAGTGAGTGGAAACAAGTAAACTAAATCAGCTAAAACCTATTTGAGCTTAAAATAGACTAAAATCTAACCTTATTCTCACAGATTCAAAATTCTATTAGCTAACTTTTTTAAAAACAACTTTAACCTACAAGTACCTAAAATCCTTTTATTATAAACTTAAAAATGATAATTGAAATCATTTCAAAGGACCAAGAGGACCTTGGCAGTACTAACTCAAGTTAGTACTGCCTTGACCCAAACACCCCTTTAACTTGACAATTTTCATTTTAAGCTTATAACTTTGAGATTTAATTAACAAAGCCTCAATACCAGATATTGACAAGGTAAAAACAAGCTTATTGAACAGATTTAACTAATAGAATAAGCTAGATTAATAAGCTAACCACTAAGCTAATTTTTTTTGGTTTTTTTTACTGTTTTTATAACAAATAAGAGCAGATTATGATTTTAATCTAATGAACCAACACAGTAAGCATAAAACAACTACATTAAGCACAAATAAGCAAAACAAAATAGGAATAAGCAGACATTAAGCATTAATAAGCTAATTTGCAGATTTAAAGCTAGAAAATATTAATGAAAACTTACTTAAGCCTCTGCTCTAAACAAGGCTATAAAAAGGCTCAATTGAGCTATCAACAAGCTCCAACTTATCAAGTGATAAGCTGGTAGGGTCCTGGAAGTCCTTCCATTACTGACTTCCCTTCCAATAACAAGCTGAGGTAAATTTTGAGGGTGAATTTGTTTGAATAAAGCTCAGTTAAGCTTTTATGAGCTTAACTGAGTTAGTAACTAGCTTATGAGTAGATTAGAGAACTTATGAGCTTATGTGAACAAAATAGAGCTTAATCAAACAGATTTGAGTTAAAGGAAAACATTAAGGATCAATTCATTAATAAGAAAAACGAACTTTTATTACTAATATGAAACTGATTACAAGCTTAAATGAAGGTTACAATAAGTAGAAATCTATAAGCTAAAACAGTTTGAACAAAAAATTCATAAGCTAATTCTACAAGCTACTTTCTATAACTCCACCTAGATGCTTTCTTGAGTGAGGGTGCTCCTTTATTTATAGGCTTGAGAGGAAGTTTCTATGCCTCTGCACACACACCCCTTGGTCTTCATCTCAGCCTTTTAATCATTGCTAATCATTGGATCCCCTTTCTAAACTGTTAGATCAAAATGAGCACACAGATTGCCAGCGTGGCAATCCATGGTTTGATACCTCTCTTGTACTTTTTTTTCCTTGTTTAAGTGTAATTTTGCCATTTTGAGTGTGTTTGTTTTATGCTCACGTGTCATTCCTTAAGACAATTGACCAATTAGAAGCTTGTGATGACGTTTTGCATAGCTGAGTAGTCACATAGCATTCGAATCTTATTTGCCACGTTGGATGAGCTTTAAGAGTGGGTTTTAACCCTTTATTTGAGCAGGGTAAAACTTGGGAACGAAGATGAACAGTAATAATGAACTCGCGCCTTTTTTATCTTTTAAAATGTTTAACTGAGTTGACCGAGGGAGATGGGCTTTGACTTTTGGGCTTGGGTAATTTTTTTAAAAGGAAATGGATCATGGTGAGTATTTGAGCTCGGTTATAATGATAAAAGGGTTAGGGTTAATGAACTTAATGACCGTTAGTTTCTTTATAAAAGAGGACTAACGGTGTTGGGGTTTTTAGGGCTTTTGATGAAAATGAGTTAACAATAAGGGCATTTTGGGTATTTTCAAGGGTTTTGTCTTCTTGTGGTTGACCAATGTTGACCAAGGGTTGACTATGTTGACCATTGATAGCAATCTTCCGGCTCTTTTGTACTCTAACCATTTCCGTGTCCATGTTTGTCCGGTTTTGACCGTTTTCTTGTGATTTTTGCACTATCTGTACCTACACAATCACAAATACAAGAATATTATTTTCATCATTTTAGGGCTTGTTTTGATATACAAATGATATGTGATTTCTCACATATCAAAATTCCCTAAACTAAATGATTGTCGTGTCCTCACGTAATATTATATGCTCCAAATACCTCAAAACCTCCCCAAACTAATCCTTTAAGAAGTAGTAAAGTCTTTTGTGGGAAGAGTTAAGAAATCACAAGTTATAACACACCTTGTTTTCCTATTTTTCAAAACTTTTTCCATTTTTATGATTTATATATATATATATATATATTAGCAACTAACTAGAATATTTCGACTTTCATTATTTCCATAACCGTTAAGGATCATAGAACAAGATGCATTTCAATCCGAGAATGCCCCAAAAAGGATAAATTTATCGTCCCCGACTTTTCACTTGCTCCAAACCAAGCTTAAAACGAAATCACCGCTAAATATCAGTTAAAATGCTAACACTACTCATATTTGCAACTTGTGAACTTTTCACTCCCGATAATTATTATATCTTAGGTGAATGTGCTATTTTGAATTTCAACCATGGATCAACATTTTGCAAAATTCTATGTTTCACGTTCCACCCGAGAATAATGAGTTTGAAGGCGAGATCATCCCATGTAGCGACTTTCGTCTCGGCACATCCCAACCTTGCGGCTAAGTGACCAGGCTTTTGACACCCCACAGAGACTAGTATCGGGACTCACGGACCTTAGGTTTCAAAAACTCTCAGGTTTCCCGTTTACACATAGCTTATTTAAAAACTTAAAATAGAATAGTCAAAGTTCAAAAGCATATTTAAATTTAACAAAAAGAGATCTATTTATTAATTCAAACTTAATATTAAACATAACATTTATACAATTGTAACCCTCGACCTTTTAGAAGGCTGCAACATCGGTTGTGAGCCGGCAAGATGCAACAAACTTTTATCAGTCTCGGATTTTTATTCTTACTATGGGCTTTCTTTAGAAGGCTGTAACATCGGTTGTGAGCCGGCAAGATACAGCAAACTTTTATCAGCCCACAGTTTATATTTATTATATTTTTTATTTTTCATCATTTTTCATATTATTATTATTATTATTATTATTATTATTATTTTATATAGAGAAGACTTCTTTTTGAAAAATTCAAGTATAAGTTTGAACTAAGACTAAAATTTTTGCTATACACTACATAAAAATTGTTGATTTAAGTTTAATCTCCAAAAACAGCACGTATTATTAATCCGGTTAAGAGCTTATGGGAGAAAAAGCCACAAATTACATACATGAGCTCTTAAGATTTCCAAATAATCCTTGTTTAGCATCCCATTCATACTTAACTCTATCATTTTTCGTTCTTCGCGAAAATCGCGAACGCTTAGCCTAAAAGTTAAGGAACAAGCTAGAGCTCAACACGCTCGATCGGGTCAAAATTTATTCTTATTATACCCAGTAGGAAAGTCAAAATTGTGACAAAACACTTATTTTATTTTTGAAAAATTTTAAATTTTTTCATTTTTTTGAAATTTTAGTGGGAAAACGGGGTACGTGAGAACAACGGGCAAAGGTAGGTCAGATCATATCGAAGATATACTACCCCATACTAAAACTAAACATTGTCCTCAATGTTTCCTAGTCTAAGGCTCAAAACCCCATACTAAAATTCAAAAAGTCGAATGCATAACCCAAGCATGAAGAGAGTATCACACAAATCTTAAGCCGTTTATCAAGTATGCTAAAAGATAAATGTTAGTCGATAATAATCTTAGGATATCGGATTTCCCCAAACTAATGGCAAGCAAAGGCTAGGAAGCTCGAGTGGACCGGGACAAAACACCGAACACGAGAGTCTTCAGAAAATTTTGGGTCAATCCTACAAAAAATCACAAGCACAAACAACAAGAAACGGAAGAGTACAAGCCTCCTCACATCACAATAGAAATAAGAAAGAAGAAAAATGGATAAGCATGGGGTTCCTCCCACGAAGCGCTTGTTTAGGGTCACTAAGCTTGACCCAATCCCCTAATTCATTTGTCCTTGGGGAAGGTTGGAGATCCGGGAGAACCATTTGTGGTACGTCCCCTCCAAAGTAGTGCTTAATTCTATGACCGTTCACCTTGAAGTTTGGCCCAGAGTTTTGAGATAACTCAACGGTGCCATATGGAAAGACTTGGGTAATGGTGAACGGTCCGGACCAACGGGATTTTAACTTGCCCGAGAACATCTTCAATCTAGAGTTAAAGAGGAGGACTTGATCACCGACGTTGAAAACATGGTTTTTGATCTTTGAGTCATGGATCCTCTTTGTTTTCTCTTTATAGATCAAAGAGTTCTCATAGGCATGATCACGAAGTTCATTTAGTTCATTGAGTTAAACTTTACGGTGATTACCCGCGGTCTCAAGGTCAAAGTTTGCATGCTTCAAGGCCTAGTAAGCTTTGTGCTCGAGCTCGATCGGTAGATGACATGCCTTTCCGTACACGAGCTTGTATGGGGTACACCCGATGGGTGTTTTGTAAGCGGTACGGAAGGCCCAAAGTGCATCATCTAGTTTATCCGACCAAGATGCACGGTTCTCGCCCACGGTCCTTTCAAGAATTCGTTTCAAGCCACGATTGGATACCTCAACTTGCCCACTTGTTTGTGGGTGATACGCGGTGGAGAGACGGTGAGTAACTCCGTATTTAAGCACGAATTTTGCAAACTGGTCATTGCAAAAATAGGTTTCGTGATCACTTATGATAGCACGAGGGCCACCGAATCGGGCGAAGAGAGATTTAAGAAATTTACAAACAACTCGGGCGTCGTTTGTGGGGAGCGCTTTTGCTTCAACCCATTTTGACAAATAGTCGACCGCAACGAGTAAATATTTTTTCCCTCGTGAAGATGGGAACGGACCCATGAAATCGATGCCCCACACCTCAAAGATTTTGCAAACTTGGATGGAATTTTGAGGCATTTCATCACGCTGCGAAATTTTTCCTTGACGCTGGCACGAGTCGCAATTTTTAACCAACTCGTGTGCATCTTTGTAAATAGTGGGCCAAAAGAAACCAGCATCAAAGACCTTTTTGGCAGTGAGATTTGCACCATGATGTCCCCCTGTGGGTCCATTATGGCAAGCTTCGAGGATGTGGAGAGCTTCTTTGCCGTGCACACACCGCCGGACCACTTGATCCGCACATATTTTGAACAAATAGGGGTCATCCCAAAAGTAGTGTTTAACATCTTGAAAAACTTGTTCTTTTGTTGGGACGACATTCCTTTAATAATGAAATTCCCCGTGTGGTAATTTGCATAATCGGCAAACCACGGGGTACTTGAGTCACTACGAGAAGTCACCATATTAAGTGTCTCGAGAGGAAACTTTTCATTTACCTCCTTTGGGTCGAGCACATTTTCATAAGGATTTTCTAATCGGGAAAGATGATCGGCCGCGAGATTCTCGGCTCCTTTTGTGTCAATTACTTTGAATGTGAACTCTTGAAGGAGGAGAACCCACCGAAGCAATCTCGCCTTGGAATCTTTTTTAGCAAAGAGATATTTTAGGGCGGAGTGATCCGTATACACTATGCTTTTGTTCAAGATGAGGTAAGATCGGAATTTTTCAAAGGCATACACCACGGCTAACATTTCTTTCTCCGTCGTGGTGTAATGCGATTCCGCCTCGTTCATTGTTTTACTAGCATAGTGTATAGGCCTAAAGTGTTTTTCATGACGTTGCCCCAAGACTGCACCTATGGCAAAGTCGCTTGCATCGCACATAAGCTCAAAGGGTAGGTCCCAATCGGGGGCAATCAAGATTGGAGCTTTAATAAGTTTTTTCTTTAACGTTTCAAAAGCTTGAATACATTCATTGGAGAAGATAAACGGAGTATTATTCTCAATAAGATGAGTCATCGGTCGGGAAATTTTGGAAAAATCCTTAATGAACCGTCGGTAGAAACCGGCATGACCGAGAAAACTCCGAACACCCTTGATGGTGGTAGGATGAGGTAATTTAGCAATCACATCAACTTTGGCTTTATCCACCTCAATCCCTTTTTTGGAGATCTTATGGCCAAGGACAATGCCTTCCTTAACCATAAAATGACTCTTTTCCCAATTTAGACAAAGATTGGTGTCTTCACATCTTTGAAGCATCTTGTCTACACGAGAAAGGCAATTTCTGAATGAATTCCCAAAGACCGAAAAGTCATCCATGAAGACTTCCATCGTTTTTTCGATCACATCATGAAAGATAGCCATCATACACCTCTGCAACGTCCCCGGTGGATTGCATAAGCCGAAAGGCATGCGACGATAGGCGAACATTCCGTAAGGACACGTGAATGTGGTCTTTTCTTGATCATGAGGGTTGATGGGAATTTGAAAGTAACTCGAGAAACCATCGAGGAAACAATAGTAGTCGTTTCCCGCTAATCTCTCGAGCATTTGATCCATAAACGATAGTGGAAAGTGGTCTTTACGGGTGGCTTCATTTAACTTACGGTAGTCAATGCACACACGCCACCCCGTGACCAATCGAGTCGGGATCAATTCATTTTCATCATTTTCAACAACGGTAAAGCCACCCTTTTTTGGTACGCAATGTATGGGGCTACCAAGGTCTATCCGACGATCGGGTAAATTAATTCTGGCGGTCAAGAAGTTTTTAACACTCGTTTTTTATGGACATAGTGGATCTTGGATTAACCCGTCTTGGTGTTGAACCGCCGCAGTTTGTATGTCCTCTTCTATAAGATTCTTGTGAGATACAATAAATTCCGGGTTAATACCTTGATGTCGGGAGAAGTTTCCAGCGATTGGCTTGTTGTGTGACTTTTTAAAACCTTTATGAGAGCGGATTTTTCCTCGACACTCAAGTCCATTTTAGCAATTATGTCTGGTAACTTGTTGTCACCTCAAAATGCGTATCGAGTCATGAGGAGGGTAAGTCCTTAATGTTCGACTTGTAGGTTCATCAATTGAAGATTTCATCAGGTTTTAGCTTCACAAACTTTTTTTCAAGGGGGGGGTTTTTCTTTTCGAATTACAGCAATAATTTCCTTGATTGGGAGGGGGTGATGGGTCATCATTAAGAAATGATTCTAGAAGAAGAAAATCCCCCTCCGAGTCATAGTAAGATTCATCAACTTTCGGTGAAGTTGGATCATCTTCAAGAGCGAGGAAAGCATCGACTTCTTCAAGAAGAAAATCACTATCCCCAAAGGGAGTGAGAGTCGGAGAAGAGGTAGAAACGATCGGGTCATAGTAAGGAGTGGGATTGCCACTTGCGATCATATTGGAGAAACCGAGAACTTCTTGAGAATACTCCTCACAAGCCATTTCAATAACGTCGATTCGGTTCGCCGTCATATCATCGTAATTAGAAGAATATCTCGAAGTTTGGTCAAGATTGAAGGTTACGGCTTCTTTTCCAACACGAAGAGTTAATTCTCCCTCGTACACATCAATCAAAGCACGTTTGGTCATTAAGAATTTCCTACTTTTAGGTAAACATCTTCAGCGATACCGATCGGTTTGGTAATCGAGCGGTCTGCAAGTTCAAGAGTCATACAAGTAGGAGTGAGCTCAGGAAGAGAAAGCTTTTTCCACACGGATAATGGCATGAGATTTATGCTAGCGCCGAGATCGGCCAAGGCTAAGCACTCATCCATTCCGGGAAAATCACATGGTATAAGAAGTTTGCCGGGGTCTCCAAGTTTTTCGGGTAACTTGTTTAAGATGACCGCCGAACAATGCTCATTCAAAGGAGTTCTAGCCATTTCACTTAATTTTTCTTTGTTTCCGATTAAGGCTTTAAGAGTTGATGCAAATTTTGGCATAAGAATCAAAGCATCCGCTAAACTAATTTCGAAACTCATATCTTGAAAGAGTTTGTAGAATTTCTCAACTTGGTCGTTATCTTTTTCACAGCGCTTTTCATCATTACATCTCGAAGGATATGGAATTGACGGTTTTGGGTTAGGCATCGGAGCACTAATGGGAGTAACAACGGGCTTAGAATTTGGTACTTAGGATTGAACTTGGACAACCGGAGGTTGGACGTCTTTGGTACTTCCGTTGTTAGTAGGAAGTACTGTTGTTACACTCCTTCCTTATGCTTGCCTCTCTGAGGAACCTCTGCCTCCTGTCTCTGAGCCTTCTTAGATGGTTTATCCTTCTTGGGTTGGGAAGATGAAGATGGTTGATCAATAATGGGTATTGGAGTGGAATCAGTTGGATGATCTGAATCCTCACCCATTTCTTCAACAGGTTGAACCATCATGGTATCAAATAAAGGTGTTATTCTCCCAGAGAAATCCTTTCCAGCTCTCTTCATATTGGCAAAAACTTTCTTTGTGTGAAAGGGATTAACAAAAATCTTCTTGTGAGTTGACATATTACCCAATTGTTGATTAATGAAAACTTGGAGAAAACATGGATACAGCAAGAATTTGACTCCTCCATCCAAGTGTTTCACCATTGCATCAAAGATATACTTAGACAGATTGAACTTCTGATTAGTTGCCAAGCATATGATCAACGAAGCCATAGAACTACTGAACTCATTCCATGCAGTGGATTTAGCACTTAAGCATTGAGTAATAGTATGAATATAATACTTCCACTGAGGAGAGAAAAAGGCTTTATAAAAAGTAAGCTTTTGAGAAGGCTTTTCATACCCCATACGCGCCAATTCCATCAAAAGATATAAGCAGTTTGGAAGACAATCAGTACCTTCTGCATCATTTAAGTGAAGATCTCTCCTTATGCTTGACTCCGTAACAATAACCCTCTTCTTATCAACTAGGGCTTGTATCTGTCGCACTCCATTAACTGTCTGTACCTTGGCAGTTGCCCAAAATTGTTCAATGCAAGATGTGTAGATCACCGGATTGACTGTTAAAGCATATGAAACAGAACTTGCTTTCAGGAAATCAATTATCTCTGCAAACCCATCACTTTCTTTGGGTTTTTCCAAGAACGCGACCACATTGTGCGTTTCAGCAAACTTAGGGCTTGTCATAATGATGAACTTGATGATCAAAGATGAAAATTGAATTAGGGTTTATGGTTAGAAAGTGTTTGAATAAGTGAAATCGAATAAAGAAGTAAATGAAACCCTTAATCGAAGTATTTATAGAATCACCCTCCAACATCAGAACTTAACATGCAGCATTAACCTACGCTTAACAGCAGAAAACCAAAACGGATAGTACAATTTAGCCAACAGCATTAACTTAAGCTTAGCAGCATTAAGTTGAAACTGAGCAGCAATAAAAGAATACACCAGTAATCATTCAATGTTCATTCCAATAAGCAACTTTCATCATCAAATTTGATTCACACGCACTCTCTTTCTGTTTTTATGCTCACAACATCTCTCAATTATTTTTGCTCACATAATCACATCATTACTGTTTGTTATGCACACATCTCACTTCTGTTTTTAAAGCTCACAAAATCTCTCATTCTTTTGGCTTACCAAACACTCTTTCTGTTTTTATATGACAGTTTGTAAAAATTTTGTCATACAATGAGTTTCATACTGTCCTCCCCACTTCCAAGTGTGTAACCTCTTGAGAGAGGTGGATCAATGGACTGTATAGATGTAATCTTAAACCTAGTTTGAGCATTCCCATCCCCCAATATGGTATCTTGGCACCTGGGACCACTACCTGAATTAATTCCCTAAGGAGTTGATTCATTAAGTGTTGCCATGGATTGGGTCTTATTTGATGTTACCACTGTCCTGCTCTGCTTCTAAGCTAGAAGCAGTAGTGGCAGCCCTTTCCATTCTGTCACCCAACTCCTTATGGACAGCCAAGGGGACCACTAGACTGAGGTATCTTGGTGTCCCGACCTCTTGTGATATGCCTAGATGTGTTTTAATCCCTTTTGAACATACTTATGATATAACACATCCTTTCATCCATGCATGTGGTTGTAGAAATAAGGAACCTCCCCTCAAACAATGCCTCAAGTGATAAGAATTGGAAAACAGTTGCAACTTTGGTGCCCATGTCATCTTAACAGCATTAACATTTGCCTGGCAGTAGTAATTTTCTGCCTAGCAGTATTAACTGAAGTCGAACAGCATTAACTCTATCTTCAATAATTATGCAACAATATGCCTCTATTCATCACAAGCACACTAGAAAAGACTAGATAGACATGTGGGAATTCATGAGGAT
The DNA here is from genome assembly GCA_026074375.1 of Tanacetum coccineum. Lineage (NCBI taxonomy): Eukaryota > Viridiplantae > Streptophyta > Magnoliopsida > Asterales > Asteraceae > Tanacetum > Tanacetum coccineum. The sequence goes on from BQNB010062934.1 coordinate 15,434, forward strand.
CCATATTTATGCATAACCCATGAATAAAAGTTAAATTCTGTGAACCAAGACCATTATCTTTCTTCAAAAAGGTGAAGCATTCAACATCTTGTATTCAACATGCTTTACCTGCAAATGTTAGCTCACAGCCAAATATACAAATTCCAAAACATTTTCTTCTTAAATTTTACCACCATATGCACCTCCTCTAAATGCAACATAACCTCCATCAAACTGCTTGAAATCAGAGAGATAAGCTATGTTACCAGTCATGTGCCTTGAGCATCCACTGTCAACAAATCCTTTATCATCATGTTGTGGCTTGCCCTGCACAAAAGAATAAAGAAATTAGATTTCTTTTGGGACCCAAGCCATTACTGACTTGGATCTGCCCCGTGCATCAATGTAGTTATATCTGTTCAAAGTGATTGATGCACTATTGGGTTTGATAGGTCTCCAAACCCAACATGCTGAGGGCTTAACAACATTGAACCCATTTGCCCTGGCAGCATTAACTGATGTTCTATTTTGTCTAGCAGTATTAATTACTCTGGGCCTAACAGCATTAACAGGTGTTTTGTGTGACCTAGTAGTATTAACTATTCTAGGCCTAACAATATTAACCTTATGACTAAATTGCCTGTTAGTTAATGTTGGTTTCTTATAAAAGGGCCTTTGGACAGTAGATTGTGCTGATTTGAAAAAAATGAGTTTTTGGTTTAGCACAATGCACTGTTGGTTTTGGGTGAGCAGTATAAACTGGTTTAGCAGTACTAAGAGGTTTTAGGCCCGTTCTTAGTAAAACTGCTCTTGGAGTCACATTTTTGTGGGTTCTATAGTGTGAGGTCTTGGCATAATAGTAATTATCCACCCTGTTGTAATTGTTCCCACTTACCACCTTTTTCTTTTGATGGTAAGTACAATTTCTCTGCACATGATTAAAGCTCACACAATTAAAACAAGCCTTGTTATACATCATGAATTTACTACCTAGTTGATTGGACTTCTGACCATTCCAATTTCTTTGATTCCCTCTAGTCCTTTGTGATCTATACATATCTGCATACCTAACTGACTTTCTAACTGGTTTTTCTATTTTAGCAGCAGTAGGAGTAACAATTTTCTTTTCAGGTTTAGTTATTAACTCATCTTGTTCCTCATCATCTGACACCCAATCCTTAATAATTGGAGCATCATTATTCTCCCTAACTTTCTTAGGTTCTCCTTTACTAACTATCCAATGAATTCTGGATGTCTAGACCTGCGCACTAAGAAAACAAAGCACCGTTAGAGGCTTTACCGTGGATTGTCTCCCACGATTATCCCCGCGTGAGAGTAAGTAAACGGTTTTTGGGTTTAGTAGAAGGAAGGGTTATGAAGCATACCTTAGATGAAGTTGGGGGCTCATTATATACTCACCGATCCCTAATGGCTTTGGTCCCATTAATAGGTAGTAACCCCAAGAGGCCCCACCTTATTTAGTAACTAGTGGCCCACCTCATGATTATGACCCGTTCGTAACGGTGTGATAGATACCCATTGCCACGTGGCGGCTAGTTGGAACCTCATGGCCTAAAGCCCCCCCCCCCCCCCCCCCCCCCCCCCCCCCCCCCCCCCCCCGGGGGGGGGCCCCACCACACACCCCCGGGGGGTGGGGGGGGGGGGGGGGGGGGGGGGCCCCCCCCCCCCTCCCCCCCCAGCGTGATACCCATATGTCATGGGCTTTCGCCATAGGCAGTACCATCGGGCCGTGAAACCCTACTGATGAGCTATGGCCCATTCATTATGGGGACCTGGGTATAAGTACTATGCGCGGGTCGGGTTTTCATGACCCAGAGGTTGGACTTGACAGATCATCATGTCCCCCAGTCTAAGTAGGCGCTGGTAAGACCGCGGATGCTAGACTACATATATTCGCAGGCAAAATATTCTTGATGCGTACTATGAGAAGGAACAAGCAAATGTTCCCACCCAGACAATGAACTGGTCCACTTGATTCGCAAAAAGTGCTTCTGTTAGTAATTCGTGACAAAAAAAGGTAGCTAGATCTAGCTTAAATGTTGCACCCTAACCACATATAGGGTGGGGGAGGGGGGGACTCGTAGGGGGAGAGGTGACAAGTGGGGACACGTGAATACGCATGGCGGGCGTCGTCGTTGATTCAGAGAGACGGGAGGACTTGCCTATATAAGACGGGGTCGCTCCATTTCATGCACTGTAAGTTAGGGGGGGGGGGGGGGGGGGGGGGGCCGGACAGTAAAAAAAACGCTTCCACCTGACCATCGGATAAAGCTTCCCATGTGATTCTTCTAAACCATACTACTGGAATACGCGGGTGGGATGGGGCAGCATCCAGAACATGAGGTTTCTCACAAATCGTGGTGTATGGCAACTGACTGATGTTTCATCAGAAAGAACGAGATGGAGAATCTTGCGGTAGTTATCATCTGGGAGGGTATTACAACAGTCAAGCAATGCACACCGGTGTGCCGGGCTTTGAGTGTGGGAAGTTTTTAGGGATTGTACAACAAGTAGGTTGGTGGGGGGTGTATCTATTTGATGGGGGTTGGAGATCTCGAGATGAGAGCGTGAGTGAGGAGCGGCGGAAGGGAGTGTGTGTGGATTAGATGTGATTGTTAGGAGGATGTTGGGAAATTGTGATAGGATGTAAAATTTTGTTAAATGGGAGTGGGTTGAAAGTGTATTGGATGTATATTAAAGGGGGGAAGAGAAGGATGATCTAAGCTTGGTCAATCAGGAGGGTTCGGGGTTGCCAAGCGTATCCCGTCGTTGCGTGCACTCAACACGAGTAATTAAGGCCTAATAGCATTTGGAGGAGATTATTTCTGGTAGTTGTGCGTTGTTCCCTTGACGTTTCGCATTCTATACCAGGGGACAGTGCCCGAGGGATGGAGCGTCCACCCCCCGGGCGTATGTTAGAGGATGCGGATCTAATAAAATGAGAACCATTCCCATCAACGCAATACTCGAAGCGTGCCTTTCTAATTCCACAGTTGGGCAGTAGCCTAATTATATTTCCAAAGCCCCGAGGAAGTGCCGACGTTTATAGGCATGACGGCCGGGTGGGTGCTTGTCCTTCTTCTCCCCTCCGGTTAGTAGTGGTAAGCCACTCTTTCTTATTTAAGAAGCTTAGGTAACCATTTGTTTTTGTGTCCGATTGTGTTTAGCGCAGAGAGGGAATTTGTTTAGGCGTGTTCATCTAGAGAAGCCCAAGCTGTGACCGTGGGTTGCCCCTTAAAGATGGCGAGAGAGCCGCTGGGGAAAGGTACCCGCGGGCGCACAATGGAACTTGTGCTGCAGCAACCAGAGGTGGAGAGTACGGATGTACTAGCACCCATACCACTGCGCAGTATACCAGGTGCAATTGTGGAGCCCCCCCAGGCCAGACGCAGCAAGCGTTGGTTCTTCAGAGGATGCTGATGTCGCAGAAGTTGATTCTGGGTTGAAGCGTAAGAGGGCTACTGGTGATGACGGCGCGGGCCCATCAAAGAGGGTGCGTCATGTCAGTCTAGGTTTGAGTACATCGACTGAGGAGGAAACCCCGGATGCGTCACCCACGCTTGCTACCAAGGAGGTGATCGAGACTCCTCCCCCCAAGTAAGTAATTTAGCTTCTATTTCCGTCCAGTAATAATGTTGATGGTACACAATCATGATAAAGCAATGTGTAATCCACATTATTGGTTTTTTGTTTACCATTTGTGCGCAGTGTCGAAGCTACTAGCGATTCCTCTGCGCCGGTGACGCATGCTGTACAGTCCCCTCCCCAGACTAGTCCCAAGGTGTTTGAGGGTATGCCAGTGGATCAGCTTATGGAGGAGTTGGATATGGTCACTGCGCAGCAGGCCGCGCTCGTGGTGCAGCTGAGGGCAAGGTTTTCTAATGAACGCAGCCAGAGTGTACAGAAGGATGAAGAGATCATGCTGCTGAAGACACAGTGTGCAATGCCAGCTGATGCAAGATCGTTTGAGGTCTTATGGTCACAAACCGTGCCGAGAAAATATAGGCACTGCTTTTCAAGGTAAGCAAGAGCGCAGCGATGCTGCGGAGTACAAGGCAAGTTGTCATTACCAGGCGAAGTATGTTCGCAGAGGGGGGGAAGATCACCTTCTTCTGACACAACAGTTCCCTGCAGGAGGTTGGAGATGTAGGTGTTTTCAGTCCGAGAGAGGGTGATGAGAGGGTGCTGTTGTTAGAAGCAGGATGAGGAAGCTGAGGTGGCAAACCATTATTGAGTATGGAAGAGGCACACACACACAACCCAACATGTCTCTATAGTCCGCACCCCCAGACATTCGTCTATCATCGGCGGACGTGCTCATAATGCCATCTTGTGCAGTGCGCCGTGCCTTACTCTCTCGACCACTGTTGGAATATCTCAGAGGGCAGTGCGCGTGCCTTATAGGGGATGTCCTCCGCGCCATACGTCAGCAAGTGTGTGCAACATGGCCACTTACACACACACCCGGCTCTGTACACACCACAAACTATCAATAGAAAGCACGTGCACGAGCACACAGACGAGCGTTACTGTGCCGTTGTTTGGGACGGAAAAAGGGAACGGACGGGTGAAAATGTGGGGGGCAATGGTGTTGGGGAGGAGGAGCAATATGTGGGCGGGTGTGTGGCTGGGGTGGGCGGGGGAGGTAGACCACGATGAACGGTTGCACCTGTTAATTATAGTGGAGCTTCAGATGCACATGAGCGAGCGCACTACTCTCGGGGTGCGATATATGTGAGCGTAAGATAACCGATATATCTTCAGTTTAATCTGGTGCGTGTGTGAGAGACGCGTGCTTGCTCCTGCCGATCTGGAGTGCGCGTGCACAAGGACATCCTGTTTTATTTCCGCAAGTGAGTTCCGTGGTTCTAAGGCACACTGCGACACACCACACACACTACACACTCCGCTCGGACCTGTAGAAGACACACACACGGGGGGACACGCCAAACCCACGACCGAGAGTGGGTCGAGGACTGAGAAGAGCCCGAACGCCTGAAGAGAGCGTAAGAGAGGCAATCTCTCTCTATATGGACACACACAGCCATGATTACCAACCACTTATTATAGATGCGTTGGGGCAGCGCACATCCCTCCATGCTGGAGGAGTATACCGGTTAGCACCGACGTGCATCCACCTTAGAGATTGAACTTCGGGGGAGCTTGAGGAGGCGGGAGAGGCTGCATACCATGGTGGCAGGCAAGGCAAAGTCGTTGCTCAACATCTTGGCTGGTCTTCCTTGTGTAAACGTATCGTTTTTTTTGGTATATTGGTATAGTTTGAGGATTTGAATATATGGGTCGGTGTGGATAAGTTTGTACCTTTGGGACCCTTACTTTGGTTGTTGTTGTGTTACTTTGCAATTGTTCGCCACAAAGTAAGTTAAAAATTGACTATATGTGTGTGCACATTAGTGCCTTTGCTGAAAACTCGTTGGTGTTGTGCATCTGTCAAATTGTTGCGAACCAGTCATTACAAGTCATGACTGTGCCGAAATATCTAAATTTACATATGGTGACATACAATTACATGCGGCGTACCGCTATTACCATATCAAGAAGCCAAAAGTTTTGACTCAAAATTTGTTAAACGTGCACTGTGTGCGCTGCGCGCTAAGCCAATTGAACCATCGTGGAATGCGCTTAAACCTTACTCCATCGTCTTGAGAGAAAGGTGTTTAACAAGGATTCATGAACCAATGTTATTGGTTTGCAACACCTCTTACTCAACAGTCATTTAGTAGGTTTACTTCATGTGCCTTTTCCCAGTGTGGGGTTATTGACTGCATTCACGCCGCGTTAGGCACAGATAAGAACAACAATATTGATACATAAATAGTTACTCACATTAACATGTAAATTGAAATGTGGTCGCGTGAGTTTAGCTAAAACCGCGACATTTAAGTTTACGTGCAAACAATGAAAAACATTTGTCTTAAATACAGAAGAAAAAAAACATAAGTATCATATACCCAGTGAGCACTTCCCAAAAGAATAGCTATCTTGAGATGCAGATATTCCGACGTGCGGGCAACTCACGCCCATCGACATGTCCAGCATTTGTATTGCTCCTTTTCCAAGGCGTCCGAAACCCTCGTAGGTCCTTCCACACTTTGGTACGAGCTTTCCTGTGACGGCCGCGGGCTCGCGGTCGTTAGCACGATACACGAAGTCTCCTGGTCTAAATGAGACTCCTCGAACTTTAGCGTCATAGTATCCCTTCATTTGCAACTTCGCTTTTTCCTCACGTATGGCTGCTTGTTCGCGCCTTTCTTCCAATATGTCCAAGTCTATACGTCGCTCATCGTCATTGGTTGCGATATTGACCTCCGCGGTACGTATAGTTGGCATTCTGATTTCGGCTGGTATAACGGCTTCCGTCCCATAGACAAGAGAGAAGGGAGTGTCCCCTGTGCTACCTTTGATTGTTGTGCGATGCGCCCACAGGACATGTGACAATTCCTCTACCCACCTGCCTTTATGTCTATCCAGGCGCGCTTTGATTCCTTCGCCTAGACTTCGATTTGCACGCTCAACCAAACCATTGGTCTGTGGGTGTTTAACCGACGCAAAGCGCTGTGTAATGCTTAATCTTGCGCACCAGTCTTTGAACGGGTTATCACAGAATTGTTTCCCATTGTCCGAGACTATTTCTCCAGGTAATCCAAAACGCACACACAGACAGATGTTGTACCAAACAATCGTTTAAACCTGATTCCCTATATTGGTGGCGACCTTGCTCTCTAGCCTCGATCATTTAGTAAAGGAGTCTATAGCCGAACGATAAGGAATTTCAATCCTCCCGCTGCAACAGGGAAGGGACCAGCGATGTCGATACCCCATTTGTGGAATGGCCATGGTGAGGTGATGGGTGTTAGCTCCTGTTGTGGTTGGCGCGGGATTGGTCTATGTACTTGGCAATCATGGCACTTCCTTATCATGTCGCGCGCGTCGCGGTGCATGGTGGGCCAGTAGTACCCAGACCGTAAGGCTCTTGCTACTACAGATCGTGGTCCTGAGTGCATACTGCATGAACCCGCATGAATCTCGCGGAGCACATAGTCTGCCTGAATTGGGCCGACACATCGGAGCCATGGTTGGAGGAACGAACGTCGATAGAGGACGCCATTTCGAAGTTCGAATCTCTGCGCCGTACGGCGTATTCGCCGGGCTTCCTTCTGTTCAAGAGGGAGCGTGCCCTTGCTTACGAATTCGATGATAGGGGTCATCCACGTAGGATCCTGCTCTTCTATCACCGTAGATATCTCCATCTCCGAGATGGATTTGTTCTTCAAGATTTCGACCAACACCTGCTTTGAAGTCGCGAAGCTGTGGTTGCATCTACTTAAGGCATCCGCTTTTTTGTTGTCACCTCTAGGAACTTGCCTAATGGTGAATCTATCAAAAGCCTGGATTAGCGACTTGGTCTTGTCGAGGTATTGAATCATGTTGTCTTCTTTAGCCACATAATCCGCCCAACACATGTTGGCTACTAAACGAGGGTAGTTCACATGTGCTTCTATTTACTACGACCTTTCGACTGCTATGCCGTAGTCCTGCAATTATGGCTTCCGTACTCTGCCTCGTGGTTCGTGGCTGTGAATTCAAAGCGCATTTGCGTAAAGTAACGGTCCTTCCTGTTCGGTAGTGAGGATAAAAGCCTGCGCCCGCCCCGTTTCTCACGCAGACGTTCCATCGTGGCGCGTAAATCAGGGTTCCATAGGAGTTTTCTACTTCGCTCTGGGGATACCGCGTCGTTTCAGGTTTTCGATGTGAAATCCCCAGTATCTGTCCTTATCACTGGCCGTGCGTGGTCTATTAAAGAATTTATGCTCCCCGAGCAACACGCTCCACTTGTGGCAACGCCTCGACGCATCATGTTTAAGATAACCTGTTTGATGTTGATCGGTGATTACCACTATTGGGAGCGCTTGAAAATATCTGCGTATCTTTTAGCGCGAATACTACGCCAGGATCAGCTTCTCCATTGAGCTATAGTTTGATCTCCGTTTCTTGAGTGCTTTCTACGAGTATAACCGGTGTTTGTACGGAGTGCCTAATCCGTCAGTAGCACGGCGCTACTTACCCGTGCGTCGCGAGAAATACATAATCAAACTCCTCCCCTGGTCGGGGTGCGACTAGCGTGGAAGATGCTGCTATATGCCGGCTATGAGCTGCGTGAAAACTCGTCTGCTTCCGTAGTCAAACGGGAAGTCTTCCCTTCCTTCGTGTGCACTTCTTTGAGTGTTTTGAACAAGGGGAGTACTTGTCTGCTGACTTGGATTGAACCATGTTCAAACCGGCTAACTTCCGTTTAATGATGGACTTCTTTCATTGTGGCGCGATGAGGGAAGAAAGTTGAGATGACAGCTCTTGTCTTTTCCGACACCCCAACGGCTTGGCGAGTGCGCGGTGTCAGGCCTTCTCTATCAAGTATCCGGGCACATGCCATTCTATAAGCCGCCACCACGAAAAGTACACTTCTTAGATTGAGCTCTATTGAAATTTACAACGTGCCCTGAAATGTTTCAACAATTCGTCGCACGGCCACACAACGTCGTCTTCGCTGTGGCTTTTGTATTACAAGGTAACATAACGACATTAGATCTTCCAGTTGCGGCCCACTTGCCCACTCGAACAAACGACGCACTTGTATCTACCAGAATCCCTGTAGGATGGCCACCCGCGTTCTTTAGGCCAAAAGGCATCTGCGTATAGCAAGAGACACATCTAGACTTGTGTAAAGGCTGTCTATCCTCATCATCCTTTGGCCATTTGGATTTTGAGATACCCCTTGATGCGTCTATGAAGCACTTGAAGGTTATCCGCATAAGGACTTATTTTTCCACTTTCCAGTCTATCTCTGGTAGTGGATAGCATCTTTGGACTGGCGTTGGGATAGGTGTCAGTATGAAGTCCACGCACATCCGCGGCAGCTACCAGATCGGGCTCTGGTAGTGAGCCGATAAACTCTGGTTTGGAGAGGGCCAATCATGGGTAAAAGACTTCTGCGCATATGACCTGCCATCCACAAGTTTAATTGTTACCTTTCCCAAATGCCTTAGCGCAGCTGCTGGAGCTTGCCGGCGTTTTTTTCTGCTTGACAGGGATGATCAATTGGCGGAGTTTCAACTTTGTGTGTCTGTGATCGAACGGTGGGTACAACCAGTCATGTGTTCGGTTCACCATCCAAAAGATGTCGAGTTTCTATTGTATGAGTTGCACACTGTCGCCCTACCCGATCAGACAGCGACCCACCGATCGATACTTCTTGCTCCGGGTAATCTGATGAATCGCGACCTTCAAGTTTGTCACTTTGGTTGCGTGCTGTCTCTGAGCCTCCTGCGTCACGTCACATGTGACTGTGTTTGCATTCTTTTAGGCGGTGCGGCGGTGTTGTAGAGGGTGACAATTCAGCCGGTAGACGGGGATTTAGCATCCCATGGCCCTGGATGGGACCTAAGCGCGTAATCGCTAATCCATGGTCTTCCAATAATGCCATTGTATGGCGACGGTGATCTGATCACCATAAAATTCATCCAGCTGTTGTGAGTGCTGTCTTATTGCCCTCCATAACTGTAATCGGAAGGTGCCCATGGGCCCATATCTTTTTCATCCCGTAAGCCAGTCAACACGTCGTGGGCCGGTTCAACGACTTTTTTTTTTACTTCAGGGCGGCAGTCTTTGGATCTCGCAATGTTCAACAGTATGTCTCAGATGACTCCCCCCATCAATACATGCTGGATGTACTGACCCTCTGCATTTATCTCGATGTGAATTGGCTCCTCATTGTGTTGTCCGCAGTTAAAGTGGGAAAAGAGATACAACAGAATCCATGCGAACATTTTTGACTGACTTTTGCTATAGTTTTCCGCTGCCATGACTGCACCATAATAGAGGTGGTCAGCCTGTCTCTAGGTGCGTCTTTCTTGCCTCCGGTTCTTTGTTAACTTTTCCCTTTTCTGATGTTCTTCACCAGGTGATCCAATCTGCCTTCCTTGACCAATTTGTCAATTAGCTGGCGCAGTTGGACACATTCATTGGTAGTATGGCCCTTCTGCCTATGATACTCGCAGTATCCATTCCCCACGCGTTGCTCTTCTGGAGTGCGCATTTGTGGTGGTTTTGGGAAGTTTGAACCTTCCGTAGCGAGTATCTCCTTTGGGGTCACCTGTCCCATCATAAGTTTTCACATTAGCAGGCATGCGCCTTTTCTTATCCTCCGAGAAATCGCTAATGCGCCGCGTAAATGCGTCGACCTTTTGGCGACGCCATGGACGGGACATATCTTCGTCTTCGTCTTCACGATATTTGTTCTTGGATTTCCAGTGTCCTGTTTCTGCGTCCTCGTTGTCCGAGGTGTCTTCTGAGGATGAGCTTACTCTTCTCTGCGGCACTTTGCGCCGACTGTCCTCGAGTCCCGAACTTGAGGACTTTCACTTACGGGGAGCGCCTTTGTCCAAAGCTTCTGTTGGACATCGCGGTCTGCCACAGCCAATCACGACGCTGAGGCGCCAGTCATGTGTTATCATGGGGTGTCCAGTTCTGCAGTTAGCCGTATTGAGTACCCGAAACTTCTTTCCGTTCTTCGAATAACTGGAGGTTCGACCGGTTATCCATTTCCAGCGCCATTCCTTTTGGTGGCGCGGTGGAGATACTTCGTTCCTCGGACCGAAGTTAAGTCGGGCCTGTAGGCTCTGGCTCGATCTCTTTTTTGTTTCCTCTTGCATGAGGGCGACCAAAGTCTCGTAGTTCTGAGATACGAAATCCACTCGGCAGCACATTTTTTTTTTTTTTTATTTTTTTTTATTTTTTTTTTTTTTTTTTGTTTGTTTTTTTTTTTTTTGGTTTTTTTTGTGCTATTAATTTTTTTTTTTTTTTGTTTGTTCAGTTCGGCGACCCCTTCCATGTGAGGTTGTCAGCCCCTAATCGGGGCCCTGTTTCGAATGGTGGAGGTGGAGCAGCTCGGTGGTATTCGTCGCCCTGGTGCCTTTGGGGAGGGGTTGTGAAAGTATCCGCTTAAGACCTCCACGCTTGTGATTGTGGCGGTTGTCCGGGTTTCCCCGAGGCGGTTTCCGTCGAGCAGTGTGAAGACGAAGATCAGGAGGGCGCATTTTTGCTAATCGCATAGCCGTCTTAGTGGAACTTTCTGGGAGGCTTGGGGGTCAGCAGTTCCTGACTTCTTGGTACTGCGCTGGGGGTGGCGTTGGGGGGGATGGGTTGGATCAAGTATCTTGGGGGGTGTAGGAAATGGTCACTTGGATGTGTAAGGTAGAGTTTGTTTTGGGGGTGTGTGTATTTGTGTTGTGTGGAAAATAGGTTGGGAGCAAATAGAGGTTGTATATTTTGTGTGGGGGGTTATTAAGGTTGTGGGAAGGTTGTTGGTTTATAGGTGAGAGTGGAGTAAGTTAAGGGTGTATTGTTTGGAGTTGTAGTTAAGAATAGTAGTTTATTTGGATTAAGTGATGTAAGGGTGGTAGAAATATGGTTAAGAACGGGTGTGTTAGTGAGGGGGGTGTTTTGTGGTTTTTGATGTCAGGTTGTTGGAGGGTGTCTGTATAGACGCTCCTGTAACCTAAGCTGTCCAATTAATTTAGTGGTACCCAAGAGGCCCCTCCGTTATTTAGTAACTAGTGGGCCCACCTCATGATTATGACTCTTCCGTAACGGGTGTTATAGATACATGCGCACGTGTGCGCTAGTTAACCTCAGGGGCCTAACCGTCTCTGATGAGACATATGTCATGGGCTATCCGCTCATTCAGATGAGCTATTGTAGCAAAGTGGTTAGGAGTGGTGTGTGTAAAGCATTGGGTTGAGGGTGTTGAGGTCCTGAGTTCGAGCCTTGCTCACTCGGGATTTCCACCTTCCCTAATGCTTTTTAAATGTCAATTATTTACAACTTTTTAGAAGACTAAAAAATAAGCACTTTTTGAAAAGACATTATTTTTATAATTCACCAATAAGCACAGCAATAAGCTCTAAAGGGTGACAGTTTGCTTATATACTAAAATGCTAAAATGGCCTATCTGTTAAGCTTTTTATGATCAAATAAGCTAATGAAAATGACAAATAAGCTATAACAGATACCTAACTACCCCTAATAAGCATAAATGATCAAAAATAAGCAACTATATTAAGCTAAAGAAGGCAGAATACTTAAAAAACTAAAACACTTAGAATTTTTAAACTAAATAGCAAATAAGCTCAAATAAGCTCTACTCTAAAGGAAATAAGCTAAAATTGACTTAAACTAACCTAATAAGCTATACTAACCCTAAATTAAGCTAGGAAAATAAGCAGATAAGCACAAATAAGCCAAATAGCACTTAAGCCAAAAACTGGCAGTCAAACAGCCCAAAGGACCACTTTTGAGCTTAAAAATAAGCACCAAGATGGATCCTTATGGGAATAAGGGGTATATGGGCTGAAAGCTTAAACAATAAGCTTTAATATTCAGCAAATAGAAAACATTTTGAAACACAGATAAGCCATTAAACAGCTTAAAGAAAAAGCCATTTGTTCATTTACAACACTTAGAAAATTATTTTGAAATTTTTACAAATCCTACTTTTTGAGCTTAAAATTAAGCAAGTAACAAGATCCTTATGAACTTTTAAGCTAAAAACAGATGAAGATTGGACCTAAATGAGCAAGTAGCAATAATCAAAATCCATTTTGAAAGAAAGAATAAGCCACAATAAGCCAATCAAAAAGCTGTTTTTAGCTTAGATTTCAACTCTTAGCAATTTCTATGACAGATTTTTGCACAAACTCAAATAACAATTGCAGACTTAAACCCTACTACTCTACTGCATTGCAATACTAAAAGCAAATCTAACACAACACTTCAAAACAGGTTTTGACAGCTTAATCAAATGAGCTATATGAAAAATTCTTTTGAAACACAGTTTTGAAAACCTAGTAGAAAAACTTAAAAACTCACTCCTAGCTTTTAAGACCTTTTGAAAACAGCTTGAATCAACTAACAAGAGCTTGTCAAAATCCACCAACTGACCCAAGAGGTTTTTAAACCTATTTTGACCCGTTTGACCCACTGTCCCAAACACCCCTTTAAGTATTACAAACAAGATTTTAAGCTGATAAGCAGAGATTTAAGCACAGTTTCTTAACAACATATAATCAAAAGTGAATAACAAGTATTAATGAGCAGAAATAACACACTAATAAGCATTTAAAATGAGCAAATGACAATAAGCATAAATAAGGCAACAAAGACATATTTAAAGTAAAACTCATACAAAAGACTTATAAGCATAAAACAAGGACAAATAAGCATCAACAACAATATTAAGCAAGATTAAGCAGTAATAAGCAAGAAATAAACACATGAATAGTAAATAAGCTAAAAATGAAAAATGGAAACTTACAAGCACCCTTGCTTAAAATAGGGCAAAAATAGCAATCTACAAGATCTAGCTTGTTAAAAGACAAGCTAGTGAGGTCTATAAGCTCTTTTAAAGTTAGCTTATCATCCAAAAAAGCTGTGGTATTTTAAGGGGTGAACTCTTTTTTTTTGTAAATTTTCTTAACTGTTTATATATCTAAGATACTTTTTAATGAAAACAGGTTATAAAAGAGCTTATATAAGAGCTTTTAGTGGCTTTTGATTCATAAGTTGACCTTCAAAACAATAAGAACTTAAGACAGATTTTGAGAACCAAAACTATATTTCATTAAACTTGAAAAACATTACAAGGAAAAGTAAAATTACATTAAAACTAAAATGAGCTGAAATAAAAACTAACTAGGTAAAAAAAGACTCCTCCAAATGGCTACAAGAGGACCTATTTATACTAAACGTATGAAGGTTCTAGGTCTTGTTTCTCTTGTGCTTCTTTGCTGAGGAGGTTGAGGCTGTGTTTGTTGTGTGAAGGGATCCTAAGTTGATCTCAGTCATCAAAGTTTTCTTTGTCCCCAAGATAATCATCACAGCCCTTGATCGATTTGTCATTTTTCTTAGACCAATGGCATAAGAGAGGATTGCCAAGGTGTCATGCTAGCTGGGTGGTAGGATTTGTGTAGACAAAGTGGAGAAGAAAAGGAAGTTATGTTTTTGGCTGTTTGCAAAGAAAAATCCATTGAGGGAGATGATGAATAGTGTTTGGCAGGTAATTGGTTTATGGTTTGATTTGTGTCGTAGTTACCCCCTGAAGTTTGGTAAAAGCTAGCATCGTTAGTCCTTTAAGGACTAACAATGTTGGTCCTTATGGTTTATGAAGAAGTTTGGAGGGTTGGCAGTTTGAGCCCCTCAAAGTTATATGTGGTCTAGCATGGGAGGTCCTTGGGGGCTAACTGACTTGGGGTAAAAGGGTTAGGGGCTTAACAGCCGTTATGTGGGTTTTGGTTTGGGCTTTGGATTTAGTTTAGGCCCGGGTAATGTTATAAAAGAGTTTTAGGGGTTTATAATGGTACTGGGCTGACCCGGGCCCACTAGGTGGGTACGGGTGGGCTCACTTTTGGCAGTTTACGTTTTTGGGTTCGGTTTTCGATGCTCTTTCTGAATCTACTTCCCGGGGTTGACTTTGACTTGATTTAACTTTGACTTTTTGGCTTTGACTTGACTTTTGCTTCACGCTCTTTTCGTTCTCGCTCGGTTTTGTCATTTTTGGCTTTGATTTGTTCTTTTCTTGAATATCCGTTACCTGCACAATATAAATGCAAAACATACAAATACAATGTCTTTTTGGTACGTTTTTAGTCATTTAAGTCCGATTTTAGTGGTCAAAGGTATGTGTATTTAAACACATACCAACCACAAATAAAGTTGGGTCAGAAGGCTTTGTCAAGAAAATAGGATTCACTTTTTGAGGTTGCAAGAGTTACTATCAAACGAGGATAACAGGTCTTTGATCCAATCCATGTAGGGTCATACTTCATTTGACTATGTATTGAAGAAGGCAGACAGAAAATCAGGCGGAATAATAGCAATTTGGGACACGTCTATGTTCAATTTGACATCTTTCATTATTGGGGATGGCTTTGTTGCCCTAATGGGAAAATGGCCATCTATCGATACCGACAGCCTGATCGTTGTAGTGTACGCCCCACAGGCACTAAAACGAGAGAAAAAACTTTGGTTAGATATTAAGGCCTTGGTAGACTCAGTCAACCATCCATAGTAATGGGAGACTTTAATGAGGTTCGGTCAGCATCTGAACGATTGGGTTCACACTTTTGTCATAGAAGTGCATCTGTGTTCAATGAATTCATCTTATCTACGGGGATTTTTGACTTACCGATGGGAGGTACGCGTTTCACTAGAATGAACAGTTTAGGTTCAAAGTTGAGCAAAATTGATAGAATTTTGGTTTCTAAGCACTTTCTTGATAAGTGGCCAAACTCGCATACTTTGGCCTTAACACGGGAGTTCTCAGACCATTCTCCCATCCTTCTCCTTAACTCAGCAAACGATTACGGACCGACACCTTTTAAGTTCTATAATTCATGGCTACTTCATGATGACTTCAATGACTTAATACTGAACTCTTGGTCATCATCAGTCGATTGCCATTCAAACCTCTCTACTGTCCGTTTTAAACTTAAACTAAAACACCTCAAACACAACGTCAAAGATTGGAGACACACCATAAACACCACTTAAACATCTGAAGCCTTGGATATTCGTTCCAGAATTGATGAAATTGATCTAAGAGCAGAGAAATCTCTTCTCACGGTTGCTGATGTGAATTGGAGAATCAATTTGGTCAAGGCACTTGCCGATTTAGAACACCATAAACTCAAAGATCTTAAACAAAAGTCAAAGATAAAATGGGCTCTAGAGGGGGATGTAAATTCTAATTTTTTTCATGGGATAATAAATAATCGAAGGAAGCAGTCAAGAATAAATGGTCTTGCCATAGATGGTTTATGGATGACAGATCCTATCACCATTAAATCTCACATCTTGTAATTTTTTGAATCCAAATTCAAAGAAACGAATCCTACCAGACCTTCATTCTCTAGTAACCTCTTCAAACAACTAACTTCAGAAGATAATCTTTTTCTTGAAAGCCCGTTCACTTCTCGAGAAATTAAAGACGTTGTAGGGGGGGTGGGGGGGGGGTGGGGGGGGGGCTGGGGGGGTCAGGGGAGGGGGGGGGGGGGGGGGGGGGGACAAAAAACATCAAACAAAACAACCTAAAAAAGGGGGAGGGGGGTGGGGGGGGGGGGGGGGGGGTGGGCGGGGGGGGGGGGGGGGGGGGGGGGGGGGGGGTTGATATGGGGGGGGGGTGGGGTTGGGGGGGGAGAGGGGGGGGGGGGGGGGGGGGGGGACCCCCCCCGGGGGGGGTGGAGGGGGTGGGGGGGGCGCGGTGGGGGGGGGGGGAGGCGGGGCGGGGGTGGTGGGGGGGGGGTGGGGGGGCGGGGGGGGGGGGGGGGGTGGGTGGGGGGGGGCGGGGGGAGGGAGGGGGGGGGGGGGGGGGGGGGTGGGGGGGGGGGGGGGGGGGGGGGTGGGGGGGGGGGGGGGGGCCGGTGGGGGGGGGGGCGGGGGGGGCGGGGGGGGGGGGGGGGGGGGGGTCGGGGGGGGGGGGGGGGGGGGGGAGGAGGGCTGGGGGGGGGGGGGGGAGGGGGGGGGGGGGGGGGGGGGGGGGGGGGGGGTGGGGTGGGGGGCGGGGGGGAGGGGGGTGGGGGGGGGAGGGGGGGGATGGCAAGATGCACCAAACTTTTATCCTAAAATTTATGCTATTAACTACATAAAAATTGTTGATTTAAGTTTAATCTCCAAAAATAGCACGTATTATTAGTCCGGTTAGGAGCTTATGTGAGAAAAAGCCATAAATTACACTCATGAGCTCTTAAAATTTCCAAATAATCCTTGTTTAGCATCCAACTCATACTTAAATCTATCATTTTTCGTTCTTTGCGAAGATTTGCCTAAAAGTTAAGGAACAAGCTAGAGCTCAACACGCTCGATCGAGTCAAAATTTATTCTCATATTACCCAGCAGGAAAGTCAAAATTTGTGACAAAACACTTATTTTATTTTTAATTTTTTTTTACGCCTAAACCAACACCCACCGAACTAACTAACTAAGACCCAACACTCCACGTAAAAAAACAAAGAAACACCCTAGACAACACGCCCCACCTCAAAAAACCTAACCGAACCCCCATCACCAACACGAGACAACCATAAAACAACACCACAGCCACCTACACGCTCGATCCTAGATCAAAATTTATTCTCAAAATTACCAGCCGGAAAATCAAAATTTGTGACAAAACACTTATTTTATTTTTAATTTTTTTTTCATTTTTCTGAAATTTTGGTGGTAAAAACGGGATTACGTAAAAACAACGACTGCAGGCACAATCAAATCGATAGATCCCCCCCCCCCTCATACTAGAATTAAACATTGTCCTCAATGTTTTAAGAAGGGTCTCTACGTAAATCCTAATCCGTTTATTAAGTATGCTTAAAGATAAACGTTAGTCGATTAGATTAGGATATTGGATTTCCCAAATGAAGCTGAGGATTTAAAGCTCGAGTGATCGAAGGACAAAACCGCGAGCACGAGAGGCTTCAAAAATCCAGGACAATCCTGGACAATCATCACCAAAACACAAGCAAACGAGAAAGGAAAGAGGCACACCTCTCACAACAAAAAAAATAGTTATTCATTATTACATAATATTGCTACGGATAAGCATGGGTTGCCTCCCACGAAGCGCTTGTTTAGGGTCACTAAGCTTGACCCAATCCCGGAATTCATTTGTCCTTGGGGAAGGTTTAGAGATCCGAGACAACCATTTGTGGTACGTCCCCTCCAAAGTAGTGCTTAATTCTATGACCGTTCACCTTGAAGTTTGGCCCAGAGTTTTGGGATAACTCGACGGTGCCATATGGAAAGACATGGGCAATGGTGAACGGTCCGGACCAACGGGATTTTAACTTGCCCGAGAACATCTTCAATCTAGAGTTAAAGAGGAGGACTTGATCACCGATGTTGAAAATGCGGTTTTTGATCTTGGAGTCATGGATCCTCTTTGTTTTCTCTTTATAGATTAAAGAGTTCTCATAGGCTTGATCACGAAGTTCATTTAGTTCATTGAGTTGAACTTTACGGTGATCACCCGCGGTCTCAAGGTCAAAGTTTGCATGCTTCAAGGCCCAATAGGCTTTGTGCTCGAGCTCGATCGGTAGATGACATGCCTTTCCGTACACGAGCTTGTATGGGGTGCACCGATGGTTGTTTGTAGAAGCGGTACGAAAGTGCCTCCAAATGCATCATCTAATTTTCGACCAGGAGGCACGGTTCTCGCTATGGGTCCTCTTCAGAATTCTTTTCAAGCCACAATTGGATACCTCAACTTGCCCACTTATTTATGGGTGATACGCGGTGGAGAGACGGTGAGTAACTCCGTATTTAAGCATGACATTTACAAATTGGTCATTGCAAAAATGGGTTCCGCGATCACTTATGATAGCACGAAGGTCACCGAATCGGGCGAAGAGAGATTTAAGAAATTTGTAAACAACTCGGGCGTCGTTGGTTAGGAGCGCTTTCGCTTCGACCTATTTTGACAAGTAGTCGACCGTCATGAGTATATATTTGTTCCCTCGTGAAGACGGGAACGGCCCCATGAAATCGATGCCCCACACGTCAAAGATTTTGCAAACTTGGATGGAATTTTGAGGCATTTCATCACGTTGTGAAATTTTTCCTTGACGCTGACAAGTGTCACATCGGGTGACCAAGTCATGGGCATCTCGGTAAATAGTTGGCCAATAAAATCCTGAGTCAAAAACCTTTTTGGCGGTGTAGTTGGAACCGTAATGTCCCCTGGTGGGTCCAACTATGCGCAACGCTTTGAGGATGTCAATAGTAACTTGGCCCGAACATACCGCCGGGTCACTTGATTGTTATATTTGTAACAATTAGGGGATCGTCCCAAAAGTAGTGTTTAACATCTTGAAAAACTTGTTTTTTGTGGGTCGTCATCCCTTTAACAATGAAAGTCCCCGATGGTAAATTGCATTAAACGGCAACCCCGGCGGTACTTGAGTCACCATGAAAAGTCACCCTATTAGTGTCTCGAGAAGGAACTTTTCATTTTCTCCTTTGGGTCGAGCATATTTTCCTAGGATTTTCTAATCAGGAAAGATGATCAGCCGCGAGATTCTCGGCTCCTTTTGTGTCAATTACTTTGAATTTGAACTCTTGAAGGAGGAGAACCCACCGGAGCAATCTCGCCTTGGAATCTTTTTTAGCAAACAGATATTTGAGGGCGGAGTGATCCGTATACACAATGCTTTTGTTCAAGATGAGGTAAGACCGAATTTTCGAGGCATACACCCGGGCCTAACATTTCTTTTCCTCTCGTCGTGGGTGTAATGCGATTCTGCCCTCTTCATTGTTTAACTAGCATGTGTTATAGGCTAAAGTGTTTTTCATGACGTTGCCCCAGGACCGCACCTATGGCAAAGTCGCTTGCATCGCACATAAGCTCAAAGGGTAAGTCCCAATCGGGGGCAATCAAGATTGGAGCTTCGGTAAGTTTTTTCTTTTTAAAAAAAACAACGGTTTTTTCGAGTGGCTTGAATACATTCCTCGGAGAAGATGAACAGAGTACTTTACTCAAGAAGATGAGTCATCGGGCGGGATAATTTTGGAAAGTATCATTGAATGAACATCGATAGAAACCGGCATGACCGAGAAAACTCCGAACACCCTTGACGGTGGTGGGATGAGGTAACTTAGCAATCACATCGACTTTGGCTTTATCAACCTCAATCCTATTTTTGGAAATCTTATGGCCAAGGACAATGCCTTCCTTAACCATGAAATGACTCTTTTCCCAATTTAGACAAAGATTGGTGTCTTCGCACCTTTTGAGCATCTTGTCTACACGAGAGAGGCAATTTCCGAATGAATTCCCAAAGACCGAGAAGTCGTCCATGAAGACTTCCATCGTTTTTTCGCTTTCTCATGAAAGATAGCCACCATACACCTTTAGAACGTGCCCGATGCATTGCATAAGCCGAAAGGCATGCGACGGTAGGCGAACGTTCCATAAGGATACATGAATGTAGTATTTTCTTCATCATGAGGGTCGATGGAAATTTGAATGTAACCCAAGAAACCATCGAGAAAACAATAGTATCCATTTCCCGCTAGTCTCTCGAGCATTTGATCCATAAAAGGAAGTGGAAAATGGTCTTTACGGGTGGATTCATTTAACTTATGGTAGTCAATGCATACATGTCACCCTGTAACCAATCGAGTCGGGATCAACTCATTTTCATCATTTTCAACAACGGTAAAGATACCTTTTTTAGGTACGCAATGTACGGGGATCACCCAAGTACTATCCGAGATTGGGTAAATTAATCCGACGTCAAGAAGTTTTTCAACCTCCTCTTTGATGACATCGTGGATTTTCGGATTCACCCGTCTTTGATGTTGGACCGCCGGTTTGTAGTTCTCTTCCAT
>BQNB010062935.1:11619-28251 GCA_026074375.1 Tanacetum coccineum
ACAACAACACCCATATGTGGGTTCTAGCCTTTTTTAGGCCAAGTCTTCCACCCCAAACCCTAATCAAGACACTATATAAACTACCACATCTCACAACTTAGGCTTATAACATTATCCAAGCTACCAAAAGTTTTCACCATCTTTTCTTCTCTTTTTGTTGCTCTCGGCCAAAAATCCAACCCACATAAGGGTTTCATACTTCCATTTTCTTCTTGATCCAAGGGTTCTAAGTTCATATCTAAGATATTCTAAGGTGTATCAAGGGGTTAATCCATTCATTTTCAAGGTTTTATCAAGAATCAAGATCTAGGGTTTCATTATTTATTTTAGGGTTTTCAAGATTTAAGGTCTTCTTTTCAAGTTTTTTATATTTATTTCTTGTTCATCACTTCGTGTAAGCTTATTCTTGAAACGTTCTTTGATTTCTTGATATTACTCATATGTTATGATTAGATCTATATTATCCATGTGTTTGTGTCATTATTTTGAAAGTAAACAAGATGGTTTTATAAATATATGAAGATGTTATGTTATTTCACATATATATTGTTGTTATTGTTAAGTCATGTTGATTAGTGTGTTACTAAGATGATGGAGATGTGATTAGGTTAGTATTAAGTGTGGTGTTGTTGGATTAAGTAGTTAAAGGAGATTAGGTTAGATTTGGGATTTGAGAAGTTGTGGTGAAGTTTTGTGTTGATTTCGGCTAATAATACCTTGTTGTCCAGAAACATTAAGTGTGTTTAGGGTGACCTAAAAATGTTTTTAAAATCTAAAACCTTAATACTATGGTAGTACATTGTCTCACGCAAATTTCGGTATAAAGATCGCGAAAAACGGACTTATAACGAAGAAGTTATGACTATTTTAAACTTGCCGAAACACTAATGTTTTCCCAGCTCAAAAACCAACTTTTTAACATTCTGTCCAGATTTCGAGTTAAGGTTTTGACATCTTTCGGGTCCGAATCGGCTAAAGTGTATAAAGGAAAACTTGTTCGGAATGATTTTTCGGTGAAATAAGCAAACTTTCTTGAGGCTTGAAAGTCTAAAACGAAGGAGTTACACCATGATAAAGTCGGATCATTTTTGGGACACTATAATTAAAAATAGGTGCCGATTGAATAAATGAAATGGCTTTTTGAGCTTTTTCGAGTCTGTTTGAGCTTTAAAAACCTTGGAAAATATTATTGTATCACTTATATATTATTAGGGCGCGTTAGAAGCTTTCTAAAAGCTATATTTCGAACGTTAAAGATTACTAAAAATAGTAAGTCCTTATTAACAGAATATATATTAGCGAGATAAAAGTGGAAGTTAGATGTTTAAGTTTCCCTTAGTGCGTTTAGATGTAAAATGGACTTAATAAATATTATTAGACGATATTTACGTTCGGGATTTCTAAACTTTCCAAAAATAGAAACTTTCCAAAAATAGTAATTTTTTGTCTAAGTGCCGTAACTTAACTAAAAACCTTATATCTTCGTTAAGACACGTTTTTGCTAATTAAACTAAGACACAAACACATATGAATGACGTTGATTGCTATAAATGATTTATGCATTGTTTCATTATATATTTATTTCTCCTAAAGTGCGTCGTTTAATTAGGTCGCGATTAGGATCTCGTGATTTCATTCTTCTTTCGTTGATTACCTATCACTCATCGTTTGTTAAGGTGAGTTCATAGCCCCACATTCTACGATTTTACATATACATTTCAACTCTTTGGGGTGAGAAACATTGCTTGCTTTTAAATTTGGACACAAGTACCTTATTGAAACTTTTACTTCTCTACGTATTTTCCTAAGTACTTTTAGTCACTATGCCTATATCATGAACCGTTAATTACAATAAGTAAGCGTTGAGTGCTATAAGAGAATCTATTGGGATGATAATCCTGTCTGAGTATTGGGTGAAATTTTTTTTTATTTTCCCCCCCTTTTTACTTGTATGGAAGTGTCGATCAAAAGTTGTTTTAAACAACATTACAAAAACAAAACTAAGGGCGTTATTACCTGTTGGATTTCCTAGGTATTTTGAGTTAGATACCTAATTGGCAAACCTAACTTGGCATTTACCTGCTAGCTAACATCAGCTTCGGTGTCATGAGCTTAGTGCAACGTAAATACTTTTGTGATATTGTATGTATTACAATTATCATGCCTTAAATAATTTGTGGTCCATTACTTACGTTCTACTTAAAACCTTGATTTCACACATTCTTTTATGTGAAGTTTTTACCATGTTTTCTCATGTGCTTAGCTATGAAACTTCTCTTGATGTGCTATGTGGAGTCTACTTGCAATATGGCTTCGTTTTTCAAGAAATATCTTTCTATCATTTAATTTACCGTTGTTATTTGAAAACATCTTTTAAGCTTCCACATTTTGACAATTTAAATTATTGAGTATTGTAAGACTTCTTTATTTATATTTATACAACGGTGAAATATTTTCAAAACGTCCATATAGTGGTCGTTATTTGTCACACCCCCAAATCCACTACAGCGGAAGACTGGATTTGGGATTTGTGATTTCATGGCGTGAAGAGGACTTGATACGAGAGATAGACCTCTACATGCCAATATACCAATGCAGACTCCATATATTCCGTAAATATAGTTCAACCTGTGAAAAACCATTTCTATTGTGTCAAACATAAGTTGGTGTGTTCATAGGTTTTAATGTTTGATAATAATGATGAACACAAGATTTATAACTACAGCATGAAACATAGCAATCCCATATATCACAATGAAAAGTATTTACTATTGTCTAAGCTCATGACACTGAAGCATTAACATATATCATCATAGATAAGCCCGTACAGATGTTTAACCCGCAACATCCGTATATGACTCAAATGAAACTGTGTTTGCTTGACTATGTCAGTCCAAGACAAACAAGGATGGTCAATCCTGATAGATTAGCCAAAATTTCGCGCTCCCTTACGGTTCATCCAGTCATGAAATTGACATCTCATGATAATTGGCAATAGGAGCAGTTGGGTTAATATAGTGACTTAGACCTAATATAGTAATCAGTAAATGTACTTGTGTTCAACTGTTAAAAATTAAGCAATGTTCTCACCCCAAAAGATGATTTAAAACAGTAAAGTAGGGGCTATGAAACTCACCTTGTCGGTTAATCGATGGATATTGAGAGTGGATTAAGGCACGTCAAATAGCGACTCAATCAAACACCTAGTAATTATAACAGTTTCTGAGTTTACATTCTAAAATTTAATGTACGAAGTAAATTATGCAAATGGTCAGAAGGCATGGTCGTTTATGGGTTAACGTTTTATGTTTTCAAAGTGTTGATTAAAACTCGTTGGCTCCAGGGATGACTTACGACCTTTCAATTATAAGCCTATATGCCAAAATTTTACGTTGCAACTTATATTTAGCTGTCCTTGGGATCTTGTCTATTCCATGGTCGTTTTAGTAACTTTGTAACCTCGCCAATTCTTATATTTCTCAGGTCGTTCTCGTTGGTTAATTGATTTATACACATAATTCATTTATACTTTAAATTTAGAATATCAAGTTTTGTTTCTCTTATTTTCTTGCCACTTGGTAAATTTCGGTAACTAAAAACCTTTAGTTTCTTTTTGACTATTATCTCGCGTAATCCCCTAATTCCATTTTAAATAGTATTCATCACGCTTTTTTTCCAACACTTTTCATTTTATATTATTCACTTTTTAAAACCGAATAAACTTCTGAAATACTTTTTGTGTCAAGTTCACATAAACAGCGTTAAATTTAATTGCGTCATTATTAGGTATTGTTCATTCGTAAATCATTTAAAAATTTTTATATTACCTTTCAAGTTTACTAATGTTTCGTTACCAAGTTTACCTGTTCATTGTTGTTCAGTATAAGGATGACTAAAAATTGAAAACACGTATGTCCCAATATCCTTTATGTCTAGGATTTATAAAATGAATTACATGCAAGTTGTAGAAGAACATTACACTTGATTTTAAAAAAAAATATAAAACACCCCACATGGCGAGGATCTACCAAATGTTCCCTTTTTTTGCTGCTGTTTATCGGACACAACAACAATGAGTCTTTAGCTCATTGATTTCGTTCCCTTTTCCTTGTTATCAAGACTCAAATGTATATATGATATGTTACTTGTTACTTTCTTTCTTTTACCCTTTTCTGATTCTGACGCACACAAACTGAAGTTTGACAACCACATTTGTGGTGTCATTTGCTCCCACTCACGTACCCCTGCTTATTTATATAAATATGTTTTCCTCTTCACTTAGTTTAACCTTCCATTATACTCGCATGGTTATTCTTCTCCTTTTCTTTTTTTGGTTTGAGTCGTGGCCCAACAGATGTAGCATGCATGCTTTGGTTTTTATATATACAAATTTAGAATGTGTTGTTTCTTGACACAACAGTGAGTTTCCAATCTCACTGTTTCCGGTTCCTTATTTCTACAGTGGCCCGAGTGTATTAATTTTCTTTCTATTTTCGCATGTTTCCATCTTGGTTAACTAGTATGGTGGTTTTGTTTTGAAATAACACGCATAGTATGTTCCTTCTCGCAACACAAATGGCGCACCCTTAAAGGTTACTAGCTGAGTTTCTTCGTTAATTCGCATGGTTCCATTCTTAAAATGTTAGTCACGAGATGAGTGAAGGTCGAAACTAAGGTCGTGGTGGTGTCCTTCGCACCCTTTTTGGCTGGCAACAGATGATGGTCAGCCGCTGCGAAGACCATGGGTTTACCATAGGCAGCAGCTCCCACCTTAGTTACAACCAAGAGATAGCTGTAGCTGGGCGACGAGCACAATGTGCTCGTTTTTACTAGCATCATGTAACGTATCACCAACGAGCAGAAGGCTCGTTGTGGTCCATCGTATACTAGCTAGTTATGACGGGATTCGAGTCGATTTCGGCTAGTTAAATGTAAATTACATGTGGCCCATTATTACTTCGTCACTATTGCCATTGGTTATGTACATGGTTTAAAGTTTTCTTAGGAATTCTTGGTCCCTTATTCGTTTCCATTAACGACGTGGGTTACGTAAATTTTTTCCATATATTGACATTTCATGCATGTTGCGTTGTAGGGCTTAGTTCACGTATGAACATGGTGACAACGCATGGGTTGCACCATGTGTGTTGTGCATTTTGCCACACGCACCCAAGTCAAGGTTTGATAAACTATGAGTGATAACATATAAAGGTTAACTTGTGAGGACTACTTACCGAGGTCCTAAGCTTGATGCTAGATGGAGAGGAAGAAAAGATAGAGATACGGTTTGGGCTTGGTTGCTATCTCTTCTAACGTCTACACCCACTTAGCTCTTATACTCAACAAACTTGATCTTAAACGTATAGTTTTATCAGTGTTTTCAGATTTTTTTTGTGATGTATTTGCTTCATGAATGGTTCATGGTTTATATCCGAAGTCTTTGGTTGATCACAGATAAGTTACATATGAATGGTCCCATGTTACTATTAAATCATAGTGGCTTTCTCTAATACTGTTAGGACATCTTACTATTTAGACATCTCTACTATTCTTGTATTTAAATTTTGAAATTGAATTAGGTGTATGATAGGTAACATGCAATTGTAAAGAAAATGATGAAAGTAGTAGGGTAAGGTTGTAAGTTTTGTGATGATAATGTTTTATCATTATTGTATTTTGTTTTCCTTACATTTAATATGTATATAGTATTATATTATTATATATATAATTATATATATATTATATATATTTATATATATATTATATTTATATTTTATTGTATAGTTTATTTTGTCCATGTTGACATTATATTAAGTTGTCATATTCATTAAGTTATATGTAGGCGATTTTTATAAAGTGTTACAAGTAAATACTCTCGTTTCACAAAGGTGAATTAAATATGATCTTTATTCGTTACTCGCTCTAAAATACCCTTTTAGTCATAAAGTAAAAATGGTGTTTCTGTTTATTTGCAAATTAAACTTTTTATGGGACAAAAAGAATGCCGGTTACGACCATAAGATGACTTCTCGTTGAAAGTTATTGGTAAACTTGCAAAACTTTGCATTACATGACTTTTTAATTAACGCAATGTGAATCAAAATTTTATACGGTGGATGTCACATTCTCCCTAGGTTAGAAGATTTCGCCCACGAAATCAAGACGTTGTAGGAGATTATGGATTTGCCAAGGTGTGAGGGTAATTGTTCTTAAGCTGGTTCTTTACATATCCCTAATGAACGTGTCGTTATTGGGATGAGCCCTCACTACAAAACATTGGGAATGTATCCGTTGAAGTAAAGACAAAATCTTAAATTATTTCCCTTTTCCTCTTTTTGTCTTATAAATACCACCTCATTCCTCTCAAATTTTTAAACTTAAATCCTACTACAAAGATACTTTAATGGCCTGCTCGCTTCCTCATACTGATTCCGAAATTGAAGCCTTGGTGCAAAGGTTAATTAATGAAGATAAGGGTCGTCAGGATGTGCTTTTGAGTTTGGCTTTTCACTTTGAAGATTCATGTGTTGTCAGGGACGATCTTAGAAAAACTTATGAGAAATGCAATGATATTTCTTAAGAGAGTCGTGTTTTGAGTTGCACTCTTTTAAAAGAAAGTTCTGAAAAGGATAGCAAGTTGCATCTTTCCATGTATGGAAAGGCGGCACAACTACAAAAACAATTGGATGCTAAGTCGGCTTGGTTCTAGGAAAAATACTCCGGTCGTACACATGGAGGTATAGGTTGCTCGTCGTCACAAACGGATTTCGCTCTTACTGAGAAAGAGTTACATCAACTCCGTATGGATGAAGAAGCTCTAAAAGAAATGTTGGAAGAAGAGGCCATGAACAAAAAGGCACAAAAGGAGAAAATTAGGCAAGAACAAGCTGAGAATGATGCATTCCTTTTAGAATTTGGGGTAGTGAGGTACGACTCGGATTGCGAGTCATCGGATTAATGGTTTAAGGATTGGTTGTTATCCATGCTTGTACTACTTTAAATAAAACATTATTGTTTTAAATATGTACTTGTATTACCACTTTCACAAATCAACAGCTATTGTGTTAGTAATCTAGTAAGTTCGACTGAATGCATTTGATTTCTGTAGCATCAAAATGTTTATTTCGTGACTGGCTGTCTTGCCATGGTGTATCTTGAATGGGTATTTAAGCGACTTTGACTAATGTCTCCACACAGTATTTTTAAAGTGTTTTGAGTGGTAACTCTGTAGTCTGAATAATTGGGACGTGTACATGATTGTTGTCCCTCTACAGTATAATAATGTGATTTAGGGGTAGTGTTATAAATTTGTAAATTTTTCCCAAAGTAATTATTTTAACAGTCTGAAACTCTTTTGGTGATTGATTTTTTTTCTTTAGGGTTTGAAATAAGATTTAAATTTTCATAAGGCGTACAAAAATTCCTTTTAAGACGAAATCTTTGTTTAAATTCAAATGTTTTTACTCCATGGAATGGGTTAAGAATAGGACAAATGGTGGGCAAGTGGGGCTCACAACGATAGAATGTGGCGAGCCTGTCTACATCGCTTTCATGTATATATACACTTTGCCCATTTCTTGCATTTGTCAAGATACTTAAATTTTCATTCGTCCTTAGATTAAAATGTCGTATTTCGTTCCCCTGATTGCGATTGTGTTTGTTGTGGTGGTCGGTTGTTATTTGGCGAGTGTTCCACAGGAAGAAGATTACCAGTACCTCGTTGTGATACTAGGGCTTATCGTACCACTCATCATTGTGGCGATTGGCGTGGAAGCCTTCTGGAAGAAGTAGCTTTTGCCGATAGGCTAGTGGGTCGTTTTATCGTTTTGTTCCTGAGCGTTTCACTTAATCTTATGTTGAATCCTCCAGAAAGAACTATCGAACGTTTCATCTTTAACTTTGTTTCGCTTATGTATGATTGGATTCTCATGATGTATTCTTGATGAATAGTAGACTTTCATAGTTTCCTTGAGTATTGTCTTTAATGCGTGTTCGTTTAAACTTTTGTTATCGAATACTATTGAGCATATCTTTGTCGACCTAACCTATACATAGTTGATCAGGCTATGTATACCTCAGGTTTACATTGACATCCCCTTTTTCTTTTAGTTATTTGCTTGTGATTGTAAGCGTAGTTGGTATTAAAGAATCGTAGTGTGTATAAATTGTCGTATCCCCTTAAGTATCTGATGAATGGTGTTATGTTATATGTCAATTGGTTTATTATTTCCATGCTACTTTCTACCACACCTGTGGTCCTCTGAAAGTTTACGTTCACTTTACGTGTTTATTTCACACTATGTGCATTAACGCTTCATGTCGTCTGGTGTGTATTGTGTTCCGTTAAACATCATATCTTAGCATATAATAACTTTTGTTGTAAGTTTAGGGTTTGGTTGCAATCGCTCTTTCTAGGACATTAAACTTGTCCAATTTTTAAATATTTTAAGTCAGATTTTCCTTACAATTCGGCCCACTCTACGCCGCCCCTTTTCTCTATCTTTCTCAAATTTTCACTTTATCGTACCTCCTATCTCAAATTATCGTATTCCACCATATGAGTTTTTCTCTTTGTTCCTTGAAATTTTTGTTTTCCAATCCTCATGGGGTTCCCAATCGATATTTTCACTCCCGTCATGATCATCATCATCACATCGCTTATTTTGCTGATCTATCCGATGTGCTTCTTTTTACACGGTGATATGTCTGTCGTTTTAGCATTTTACATTTTTGTTATGTTTCCTATATTTTGTACTTTGTTGTATTATAAACAAAAATACTATGGATCTGATTGAATAGGGCTTCGTGTTATGTATTTTATGGTTTAATCCTTCTCGTTATAATACTATATTGCTATGTGCCCTACCTCGCATCTTGGTATGATTCGAGGTTATTACCTGGTAGACCTCTAGATGCGTTTAGTATTTCCATTTTTATTGCAAAGGTATTTATTGATGGTAGATGAGAAGGATTTTAGGACTGACAAAATGTCGAATAGTGGAAGAAAGAAATTGGTCTTAGTAGGGATTACTGTTTCTCGTTTAAAGTACGATGTGTGGCCAGGGTTCTTCGGAAATAGCTTCCCTGTTTTCTGTTTTCCGGGCACATGATTGTATTCTTCATTTGTTAGGCAATGAGCATACTTGTTTTGTACTGAGCGGAATTTCGATAGTGTTATTTCATTGGCGCATTGCATTGCTTGTTATATGATTCTAAATATGATATGGTTTCTTCTATGCTGGGTAAATGTACTCATAAACTTTTTAGGGCAGAATTGTTATTTCATTTATTATTTCATGAAAGCAAAGTACAAGTCCTTATTGGTTTCTCTGCCTAGATGTTTCTTCGCAAGCTGGGATACATTGTTATAGCGAGTCTGACTGTCTTGCTTATAGTCTTAGGCGGGCTAGGATCTGCTGAATTTGTTCATGATCCTCAGCACGTCTGCTCTCAGCATCATTTGCCCTTATCTGCAATATAGCGATCTCACTTTCTGCGGCAGCAATGGAGTCCTGTAGTTCAGCTATTAGGAGTTCTTTGTCTTCGGTGTCTACATGAAGAGTGTCAACTTCCACCTCCAGATCCTCTAGTCTGGCTGTCACGTCTTCTGGGTTGAGTTCTGATGCTTCAGATGCTGGTTTATCGTTAGAGAAAGTAGTGTCATTTGGGAAGAATGGCGATGATGGTGACCTGCTTCTCTTTTGGGATGGTCCAAGCGCTTGCAATGTTAGTGCAGGAATACTGAGGTTATTTATTTCTTGGGAGTGTTCACGTTCTGTAGTAGGGGTCAAAGTTAGCCCTAGTTTAGGTAATTGGGTTGCCTAAGAGGTTGGCGAGTCAAGTCTTCTTGGAATGGAGTGTTCTGTGGCGGCTTCCTATTCAGGGGAGTTGTCAGGTACATTGCTGGAAAGTGATTGAGACATTTCTCGAATGCACCCTGCATATGACAAAATGGGGTTTCTTCTTTTTATTTCCCATTTCTGAGTAAAGATTAACTTTTAAGTGTTATTAACTTTTGAGGTAAGGTGTATTGCATGTTGGAATGTTATGATAACTATGTCCTGCGGATATATAGAGGAGTGTTGGGTTTAGGCATTCGTATGTTTCTTGTTTAGAAATTCATTCGCGATTATTAATGGTATCCTTATGTTAAGACCTAAGTCGGTGACTGGAAAAGGTGGGAGGATTTAGTTCAATTGGTGCATATCCTTAGGGTTCATATTATTCTTGGCTCAGGGCTGGTGTAGACTTTTATGTCTTCCCGTAGTTTGTGACTGCTACTTGCAACTGTTGTCTATTACTTTTACCGAGCGTGTTTTCGTTTTTGTCTCATTATAGGTTTGTTGTTTACAATTCTTGATGATGTGATATTCACTAATTATTGGTGTATTCATGCTTTTTAGTAGGTTTTTGTATAATTGGAAATACTTTTAAGGGTATACTAACATAGCAAATAGTAGTATAGGTATTTTACAACAGTTGTTATAAGGATTCCTTGTGTAGTGAGGTAACGAGTAAGTGATTAGCAAGGTACCCGAGGTGTTTATGTATGTAACTCTCATAAAACGAGATGATAAGAATGTAATTAATGATATTATCCATAATAGTATGTAAGTGACCCTTTGTAGTGTGATGTTGGTTATAGGGTTAATTATTTGGTGAAAGTCATAATGCATAATCCACATGATATGTTATCCCAAGATGGTGAATGATAATGTGTAGTCTAGTGAACATTGTTTTCCATGAACGTAAAGGCGGTACTTTCAGGTATTACACGTTATAGTGTTCAAGCTGTTGTTTACTTAAGGAAGTAAGATAGCAATAGATAGTGTGTTTGCTATCTCATGATATGTCTTAGAGCCAGTTATAGTCTAGAGTTACTAATGCAACCTAGTTCTCTATAACCAAGTGGCTCTGATACCAATATGTCTACACACTCCAAATCCACTGCAGCGGAAGACTGGATTAGAGGATTTGTGACTTCTTGGCGTAAAGGAGGACTTGATACAAGAGATAGACCTCTACATGCCAATATACCAATGCAAACTCCATATATTTCGTAATATAGGTCACCTGAGAAAAATATTGCTAAAGTGTCAACATAAAGTTGGTGAGTTCATAGGTTTTGTTGTTTGATAATAGTGATGAACCACAAGATTTATAACCATAGCATGAAATATAGCAATCCCATATATCACAATGAAAAGTATTTACTATTGTCTAAGCTCATGACACTAAAGCATTAGACATTTGTCTTCATAGTTAGCCTGTGGCAGATGTCCAAACCCGAAACATCTGTTTATTGACTCAAATGAACTGTGTTTGCTTTACTAATGGAAGTCAAGACTAAAAGGGATTGTCATGCCCCGTTAGATCTATCATATAAACATTCGCGCTCCCTTAACCGGTTATCCAGTCAAGAAATTGATAGCTCATGATAAATTGGGCAATATAGCAAGTTAGGTTGAATAGTGACTTAGACAGAAAATAGTAAATAAGTAAATGTACTTAACTCACCTTGTCGGTTAATCGATGCATATTGAGAGTGGATTAAGGCACGTCAAATAGCGACTCAATCAAACACCTAGTAATTATAACAGTTTCTGAGTTTACATTCTAAAATTTAATGTACGAAGTAAATTATGCAAATGGTCAGAAGGCATGGTCGTTTATGGGTTAACGTTTTATGTTTTCAAAGGGTTGATTAAAACTCGTTGGCTCCAGGGATGACTTACGACCTTTCAATTATAAGCCTATATGCCAAAATTTTATGTTGCAACTTATATTTAGTTGTCCTTGGGATCTTGTCTATTCCATGGTCGTTTTAGTAACTTTGTAATCTCGCTAATTCTTATATTTCTCAGGTCGTTCTTGTTGGTTAATTGATTTATACACATAATTCATTTATACTTAAAAATTGGAATATCAAGTTTTAGTTTCTCTACTTTCTGCACTTGGTAAATTTCGCAACTAACCCCTTTAATTTCCATATTATCTCGCGTAATCCAATTCATTAAAATAGTATTCATCACGCTTTAATTCCAACACTTTTCGTTTTATAATATTCACATTTTAAACCCGAATAAACTTCTGAATACTTTTAGTGTCAAGGTTCACATAAACCGCGTTAAATTTAATTGCGTCATTATTATTACTTGTTCATCGTAAATCATTTAAAAAATTTATAACCTTTCAAGTTACTCTTGTTTCGTTACCAAGTTTACCAATTCATTGAGTTCCGACATAGGATGACTAAAAATTGAAAACACGTATGTCCCAATATCCTTTATATCTAGGATTTATAAAATGAATTACATGCAAGTTGTAGAAGAACATTACACGCATTATTTTTGAAAAATATAAAACCCACATGGCCAACCCCATGTTCCCTTTTTTTGCTGTTGTTTATCTGACACAACAACAATGATTCTTTAGCTCATTGATTTCGTTCCTTTTTCCTTGTTATCAAGACTCAAATGTATATATGATATGTATAACACCCTGTGTTTTCAAGTCAGTGACGACGTCGATAAATCCGCAATGTACCTTTTGTATTGTACACATTTGCTTTAAATCATAAGCGATAGGTTAAATCGGGTACGCCAAAAATTAGCGTTCAATGTAAACGGGTATCAAACAATTAAATGTTTACATCAATCAAGGGTTATATAATTATTTTGAGAATAATTATTAACTTTGTTCATTTTATTTTTATCGGATACGTAAAGAGTATACGTTTCGCGATAAATTATGTTTAGGCACTCCCGGACAACAGTGAGTTTCCAATCTCACTGTTTCTGGTTCCTTATTTCTACAGTAACCCGAGTGTATTAATTTTCTTTTTATTTTTGCATGTTTCCATCTTGGTTAACTAGTATGGTGGTTTTGTTTTGAAATAACACGCATAGTATGTTCCTTCTCGCAGCGCAAATGGCGCACCCTTAAAGGTTACTAGCTGAGTTTCTTCGTTAATTCGCATGGTTCCATTCTTAAAATGTTAGTCACGATATGAGTGAAGGTCGAAACTAAGGTCGTGGTGGTGTCCTTCGCACCCTTTTGGCTGCAACAGTGATGGCAGCCGCTATGAAGCCCATGGTTTCAACCATGGCAGCAGCCCACCATAGTTACAACCAACAAGTAGCAGTAGCTGGGCGACGAGCACAATGTGCTTGTTTTTACTAGCATCATGTAACGTATAACCAACGAGCAGAAGGCTCGCTGTGGTCCATCGTATACTAGCTAGTTATATCGGGATTCGAGTCGAGGTCGGCCAGTTAAATGTAAATTACATGTGGCCCATTATTCCTTCGTCACTATTGCCATTGGTTATGTACATGGTTTAAAGTTTTCTTAGGAATTCTTTGTCCCTTATTCGTTTCCATGAACGACGTGGGTTACGTAATTTTTTTCCATATATTGACATTTCATGCATGTTGCGTTGTAGGGCTTAGTTCACGTATGAACATGGTGACCATGCATGGGTTGCACCATGCGTGTTGTGCATTTTGCCACACGCACCCAAGTCGAGGTTTGATAAACTACGGGTGATAACATATAAAGGTTAACTTGTGAGGACTACTTACCGAGGTCCTAAGCTTGATGCAAGATGGCGAGGAAGAAAAGATAGAGATACGGTTTGGGCTTGGTTTCTATCTCTTCTAACGTCTACACCCACTTGGCTCTTGTACTCAACAAACTTGATCTTAAACGTATAGTTTTATCAGTGTTTTTAGATTTTTTTTGTGATGTATTTGCTTCATGAATGGTTCATGATTTATATCCGAAGTCTTTGGTTGATCATAGATAAGTTACATGTGAATGGTCCCATGTTACTATTGAATCATAGTGGCTTTCTCTAATACTGTTAGGACATCTTACTATTTAGACGTCTCTACTATTCTTGTATTTAAATTTTGAATTTGAATCATGTGTATGATACGTAACATGCAATTGTAAAGAAAATGTTGAAAGTAGTAGGGTAAGGTTGTAAGTTTTGTGATGATAATGTTTTATCATTATTGTATTTTGTTTTCCTTACATTTTCATATGTATAGATATATATTTGTATAGTTTATTTTGTCCTTGTTGAATTAATATTAAGTTGTCATATTCATTAAGTTATATGTAGGCGATTTTTATAAAGTGCTACAAGTAAATGCTCTCGTTTCACAAAGGTGAATTAAATATGATTTTTATCGTTACTCATTCTAAAATACCCTTTTAGTCATAGAGTAAAAATGGTGATATTCTCGTGCAAATTAAACTTTTTATGACAAAAATAATGCGTTGACGACCATAAGATGACTTCTCGTTGAAAGTTATTGGTAAACTTGCATTGCATGACTTTTACTTAACGTAATGAGAATCAAAATTTTCTTACGGGGTGTCACATCCTCCCCAGGTTAGAAGATTTCGCCCACGAAATCAAGACATTGTAGGAGATTGTGGATTTGCAAAGGTGTGAGGGTAATTGTTCTTAAGCTGGTTCTTATATATCCCTAATGAACGTGTCGTTATTGGGATGAGCCCTTACGACAACATATTGGGAATGTATCCGTTGAAGTAAAGATAAAATCTTCAATTATTTCCCTTTTCCCCTTTTTGTCGTATAAATACCACCTCATTCCTCTCAAATTTTCAAACTTAATTCCAACTACAAAGATACTTCAATGGCATGTTCGCTTCCTCATACTGATTCCGAAATCGAAGCCTTGGTGCGAAGGTTAATTAATGAAGATAAGGGTCGTCAGGATGTGCTTTTGAATTTGGCTTTTCAGTTTGAAGATTCATGTGCTGTCAGGGACGATCTTAGAAAAACTTATAAGAAATGCAATGATATTTCTCAAGAGAGTCGTGTTTTGATTTGCACTCTTTTAAAAGAAAGTTCTGAAAAGGGTCGCAAGTTGCATCTTTCTATGTATGGAAAGGCGGCACAACTACAGAAACAAATGGATGCTAAGTCGGCTTGGTTCCAGGAAAAATACTCTGGCCGTACACATGGAGGTATAGGTTGCTCGTCATCACAGACTGATTGCCATCTTACCGAGAAAAAGTTCCATCAACTCTGTATGGATGAAGAAGCTCTAAAAGAAATGTTGGAAGAAGAGGCCATGAACAAAAAGGCGCAAGAGGAGAGAATTAGGCAAGAACAAGCTGAGAATGATGCATTCTTTTTAGAATTTAGGGTAGTGAGGTACGACTCATATTTTGAGTCATCGGATTAATGGTCCAAGGATTGTTGTAACCATGTTGTTGTACTACTTTGAATAAAACATTGTTGTCTTAACTATGTACTTGTATTTCCACTAAACCACGGCTATCATGTTAGTAATCTAGTAAGTTCGAATGAATGCATTTGATTTCTGTAGTATCAAAATATTTGTTTTGTGACTGTTGCCTTGCCATGATGTATCTTGAATGGGATAATTGAGTGACTATGACTACTGTCTCCACACAGTATTTTAAAGTGTTTGCGTGGTAACTCTGTATTGAATAATTGAGTGAACACGATTGTTGTCCCTCTACAGTATAATAATGTGATTTAGGGATAGTGTTATTAATTTGTAAATTTTTCCCCAAAGTAAGTATTTTAACAATCTGAAACTCTTTTGGTGATTGATTTTTACCTTTAGGGTTCGAAATGAGATTTAAATTTTCATAGGGTGTCGCAGTCCTTTTAAGTCGGAATCTTTGTCCTGAATTTAAATGTTTTACTCGTGGCATGGGTTAAGAAAAGGACGAAAGTGGCAAGGGGCTCCAACGGCTAGAATGTGGTGAGCCGTTACCTCCCTTAAATGTATATATACACTTTGCCCATTTCTTGCATTTGTCAAGACGCAACATAAGTTTCCTTACTCAAATCTTCATCCGTCCTTAAATTAAAATGTCGTATTTCGTTCCCCTGATTGCGGTTGTGTTTGTTGTGGTGGTTGGTTGGTTGTTATTTGGCGAGTGTTCCACAGGAAGAAGATTACCAGTACCTCGTTGTAATACTAGGGCTTATCGTGTCACTCATCATCGTGGCGATTGGCGTGGAAGCTTTCTGGAAGAAGTAGCTTTTGCCGGTAGGTGTGCGTGTTGTATTGCCGTTTAGTTCTTAGGTGTTTTAATTAATCTTATGCTGAGTCCTCCAAGAAGAATCATCAAACGTTTCACCTTTTTCTTTGCTCCATTTATGTAGGATTTAATCCTCACGGTGTATTTTAATGAATCGCAGTCCTTCATAGTTTCCTTGAGTATTGTCATTAATGTGATGAATGAGTAAAATGCGTGTTCGTTCAAACTTTTTGTTATTACATTGAATACTATTGAGCATATCTCTGTCGACCTAACTTATACATAGTTGATCAGGCTATGTATACCTTAGGTTTACATTGACATCCCATTTTTCCTTTAGATATTTGTTTGTGATTGTAAGCGTAGTTGGTATAGAGACTCGTAGTGTGTACAAATTGTCGTATCCCCCAAGTATCCGATGAATGGTGTTATGTTATATGTCAATTGGTTTATTATTTCCTTGCTACTTTCTACCACACCTGTGGTCCTCTGAAAGTTTACGTTCACTTTATGTGTTTATTTCACTATGTGCATAGCGCTTTATATAAGTTATTTTGAATAATCACTTTTGTTGAA
>BQNB010062936.1:0-18939 GCA_026074375.1 Tanacetum coccineum
TCATCTTCCAATTTGTAACCCTCAAAGGGTAGCTAATACATATGAGAAACTATTGATGACACCTTCCAATTTGTAACGCTTTATGAGACACTATTGATGACAAACAGATTCAAAATAACATTGACAACAAACTATTTTACATCAAGTGTCTATTAGTATGATTCTAATTCCAATGTTTCATCTGTAGGTATAGATCAACTTTGTCAACCTTAACATGTTTACACATTCCCATAGGCTTGAACAATACCCATTTGACCAATTTATCTATGAATTGACGTTTTAAATATGATAGACATATTAAACATGTTAGATCGTTTAGCATTTGGATCCATTAAACCCGTATAACTTGTTTAGTTATTTTGGATACCAATAATTTATTGGTTACCAGGAGATTCATTCTCATCCATCTAAAACTAAATTAATGACTAATAATATTTTAGTAATCTTTTATAATTTAAATATGTCATGAATCGTTAATCGTTAGACAAAATAAATTATACCGTCACGACCAACATTTAATTATCTTTTTATAGACGGGCACTTGATATACTTTCAACAATTTTTTCTCTCTTTTTTCACCTTTTTTACGTTTTTTCGTCTTTTTTTTCTTTTTTCTTCGTTGTTGAAACTTGCATGAGAAATCACATGTGATTAAACAATAATTTGAATATTTTAACAAAATGACATGTGATTTTATAGATTATAGTAGCTCATTTATGAAACTTCTATAATCACAAGTGAAAAAATCACAATTGATAAAAAATCACATGTGGGAAAAATCACATGTGATTGAGATTACATGTTGGAAAAGTCACATATGATTTTATTAGAATATTCAAATTAGTGTTTAATCACATATGATTTCTTATGCAAGTTTCAACAACGAAGAAAAAAGAAAAAAAGACGAAAAACGAAAAAAGGTAAAAAAAACGTGAAAAAAGAAAAAAAAAGCTTGTCGAAAGTATATTAGAGTGCCTATCTATAGAAAGATAATTAAATGCTCGTCGTGATGATATATTTTTTTTCGCTTAACGATTAATAGTTTAAAATATAATAATATTTGAAAAAAAAGGATGAAAATGAATTTGTTAAAATGTTGGGTTTAATCTCATCTATTTGATCAAACGGAGATGGAGGGTGGTGATTGGATCTTTTGTATCTTGATAAAGTTTGATATTCAAATGAATTTAAATCACTTGTTTAACTTATTTTAAACTCTTCTTTTTGTTTAAAATAAAATTTTAAGTTTGTGTTTAGTTGAAAGAAAACACGTTTTTTATAAAATGTTTTATACAAAACAAGCAAAATAGAGATTGCGTTCAAATCAAACTTTTTCCCAACACATTTTTTACAAAACACAAAACACGCATTTCAACTTAACAAGAGAAACTAAAAAACACATTTTTGTTTTCTTTGTTTCCCTTTTTAACTCCTATTTTTTTCTTCAAAATAGAAAACAATGTCACATGAACATGCTTATAATGTTTCGTCAAAAATTTAACCACCTCTTTTTCTTTGTAATATTGAAAATAAAAAATTAAGAATTTTTTTCTCAACTAAATGCACTCTAAACACAAATAAACCTGTTAAACCTACCCGAAAACTATTGATATCTAACCTGAACCCGATTATTTCTACTTTATAACATAACATGGGATGTCCCAAGTATGTTCCCTCTCTTATCTGAATTATTTATTGTTAAATTTAATAATAAACAACTGTTGTGAACAGTGTTTTGTATATTTTATTATTAGATTTACACCCAGGCATGTTCCCTCTCTAATATGAATAGTTTATGTTATATTTAATAATAAACAATTTGTATATGGTGTGTGATTAACAAGTGGATCCCATTTATTTTCCCATTAATCTCTCGTGCTAATATCTGTCCATCGTCATTACACGTCAATTTTTCCAGGGATATATGTGACTGTAGGGTTTCTTCTACTCATTTTTTGTTCATCCTGGGTTTATTCGGTTAGGTATGTGTTTTATAAATCTTCGATTTTCTATGATAGTTATTGTTAGTTGTATGATGTTCATGCTTTTTCATATATTTAGTTTTGGGTTCCCATGTTTGGGAACCATTTAACTTTTGCCTATTTGTGGTCTAACTAATTAAACTTATTATTGCTTTGTATGGCTGTGTCTGTCACATCTGTTGGCTTTGTTAGTCATTTTACTATAAATTTGTATTAATTTATTAAAGTTTTTGAATTACTTGTAATTGTAGGACGTAATGAAATGTCAAATGGAATAACATAGAAGAGTAATCAAATAAATGAAGTAATGATGATGCTATTTACTATTCTAATTTATGTTTGGGCTGTTATAAAAAATGAAATGTAATCGTAATAATAAGATAAAATAATCTTTGAAAGAGTTTTTTTCTTTTGGTGGGTAGTTAACGAAAGTCTTTTATGTACGTTATGATTCAATTCCATTATGTAATGGGAAAACAAAGATCCCATAATGAATGAAATTTGTGGTTTTTTTAAGTGTTTAAAGTTAATTAAGTTCTTTTTAGTAGCGTTAAAAAAAAGCTTCTGCTTGTTCCCAAACATGTTTTTCTTTTTTTTTATTATATATCAAAGATGTGAGATCCATAAAGAACATGGGTCATTCTTAACGAACAAATGGGTCAATCCTACACCTCTTTTTCATCATAATAAAAAAACCCACTTTCCACTTTTTTCTTTAATACTCGAAATTATCTAGCAAACGATAAATCGTTTAACGACCCCAAAATACACCATCGCGACGAGTATTTTTTTATCTTTCTCTAGAGGGGAACTTTTATATACTTTTGTCGAACTAATTTTTTTTTTTTTTTTTCAATCACGTCTGACAATATCATGGTGTTTTTCAAGAAATAATGTGAATTGTGATACAATATCACATTGTGATTTTTTCAGACCTGTTGATTGGTAAAAAAAATGGGTGAAAAAAATATCGTCGAAAAGTATCGCGACGAGTATTTTTTATCCTTTTTTTAAAGGGGACTTCTATATACTTTCGACGATTTTTTTTGATTTTTTTTTCAGTAACGTCTGAAAAAACCAACGTGATTTAATGATAAATCAATGTGATTTGTTATTCACAAATCACATTGCGATTTTTTTCAGCCGCTGATTGAAAAAAAAATCGCTCATATTAGCACAAAAACAAAAGTATATTGCTCATTTGTAGCTTTAGCCCATGATTTAATTCCATCCATTAATGATAATAACTTCATGTTTATTATCTTTCTTTCTACATAATTAGATTCTTCTTAACCATTAATTCATTATGCAGTGCAACCTCAAAGACACTAGGAGATGACCTTTGTTCACAATAAATTGATCATACTCATAATAAATCAATGCCACGTTTGATCGTTATCAAGGTTAACTTGGGGTTACTCTTTGGAATTTTCCAAGAACTAATGTTCATGTAATGGAACGACATATTGTTCAACAGAACCTTCGGCTGTATGGTTGAACAAATGGTAGGTTTCTAAATAAACTTTCAGATGGCCTTGATCGAGAAGACCGCCTGCTTTGAGTCGTTTACCAAGTAACCTCATCCATATTT
This sequence comes from Tanacetum coccineum, assembly GCA_026074375.1. Taxonomy (NCBI): domain Eukaryota; kingdom Viridiplantae; phylum Streptophyta; class Magnoliopsida; order Asterales; family Asteraceae; genus Tanacetum; species Tanacetum coccineum. The sequence goes on from BQNB010062936.1 coordinate 3,574, forward strand.
TTGTCCGATATCTGGAAATGTATAAAAACAAGACATTGTGTCATGTTACTTTCACTTCAAGTTCATTTCTAAAGGATCTCCAAGCTCATAAAAACGCTAAATACTGTAAGATTGTGTGGAAGTCTGTTGCCAATATAATTGATATCAAAAGTATATATACATGAGTTTAGACTATTCTAGAAGTGGGCTTGAGCCCATTACAAAGTACACACTAAAATTACGGGCTAACAAATACTAGCTATATTTTACTCGTTCCGTCCTCGTATAAGTGTCCACTGTATAAGTGGCACACAAAATATTACAGTTAAAATGAAAGCGGGTAATCGGATACGAGGCGTAGATGCTCGTATATACACTCGGATTTCGAAGAAACAGAAGCTCTCGTATGAAGAAGAGCTTGAGTCAAAGCTAGGGTTTGATCTGTTCACCGAAGGCGATAAAAAACGTCTTGGATGGCTACTCACATTTTCCTCTGTATATGTTTCCTTATAACCTTTTTTTGAGTTATATTGTCGTTTAGTTTAGTTTGTTGAACTGATTTTGATATTTTTTTGTAGTCGTCGTTGGAGGATCGGGATACAAGGAAAGTGTATAGCTGTGTCGATTTGTGTTTCGTTTGCCAGGTTGATTTTTTGTGTGTGTATATAATTAGGTTTAGAATTGCGTGAACGTGTAACAAACTTTCATGTTTTTGTTACTATATTTTTATCATCGTATATATGTAATCGGTCACCACATAACCTCTTGCAGGTTAACTGTTATGTATCTTAAAAAAGTATAAAATCAAAGTTTGTTATCACGTACATACGGAAAAAATTGACCCTGTGCACTTAAGAAGAACTAAACAAGAGTATAAACACAATTTTTTTGGACCAGATGAATTTAGGAAAAATCGAGTTTTTCTGACAAATATTAACATTGCGCTGCAGCGATCCATGAGTCTCCCATGATCCCCGGGGCGGCCTACCCTCGTTTCGTCCCTTTTTGTTACATTCATATTACTGAAAAATGATATAGAAAATGAAAGTTTGTTTGTTGTATGGTGAAAAATACACAGTTTCATCAGCAGTAAAAAATGAAAGGAATTGTTGTATAAAATTGTGAAAATAAAGATTCATCGCGTACAATGATAAAGGCGTTATTGAATATATATACATTATATTTATACACTAATGTATACTTGATTTTGACTAAAGGATGGTTCGGCGTTTAAAGTGAAGTACAAGTTCAAACCTTATTTCTATGCTGCTACAAAGGTAAGCCAACCTCATATATTAATAATGTTTATTTAGTTTAATCGTCATTTCTTATAGCTGTTATAATTTGTAGGATAAGATGGAATCAGATGTCGACACATATTTAAGAAAAAAGTATGAAGGGCAAATTCGGGATATTGAAATAGTGGAAAAGGAGGACCTTGATCTTGTAAGTCGTTATTATATATAATGACTGCTGCTTGTGTTTTTTTCCCTTTGCTAATCGTCTGACTAAATAGTATTCGATTTCACATGTCACAGAAAAACCATCTTTCTGGATTACGGAAAACTTACTTAAAAATATCGTTTGACACTGTGCAACAAATGATGCAAGTAAAGAATGATTTGATATGCATGCGGTTGAAAGAAATCGAGAAAATTTTAATGCATATGAATCCATAGGCAAACGGTATGCTAATCAGCATAAGTACTTTTGTATCAAAGCGCTTGGAGCAGTTAAATTATTCTAATTTTCTGACATGTTTCGGTTTTTGAGTTTACAGAAAAGTAATAATTGACAACTTTATGGATTGCATTGTTGATCTAAGGGAGTATGATGTGCCTTACCATGTCCGTTTTGCCATTGACAATGGTAATATGCCTTTTCACATCTATAAAAGTGTTACTGTAGTATTTTGTATCGTGAATTATAAATATAGCATTTCTCACTTCTGCGAAACCGTACTTGTTAGATATAAGATGCGGGCTGTGGTATGATGTTAATGTGTCAAGTGGCGTAGTTACTTTTGAAAGAAGGCACGATCTACTGCAACCTGCTGAAAGAAGGCACGATCTACATGGTTAATGGTCGAGGATATTTGATTATCAATAGAGAGGCAAGTATAATAAGAATTTAGAGCTTATTTCATCTTTTTAGAAACTGATTCTTATTGTTAGTATCTTGAGGCTTATTATCAATTATTTTCAGTGTGTTGGTGAAGATATAGAGGATTTGGAGTATACTCTAAAACCCGAATTTGAAGGACACTTTAAAGTGACAAATATGAAGAATGAGGTGTGGTTTCTCAATACTTTTTTTTATATTTAATTTCATGTTTTATAATCTAACGATTTATTTTCGGCAATTATGCAGAAAGAACTGCTCAGACTGTGGTTTTCACATATGAGAGAGGTTAAGCCTGGCATTTACGTCACATACAACGGAGACTTTTTTGATTGGCCGTTTTTGGAAAACCGGGCAGCTCATCATGGCTTGAGAATGAATGATGTATGCTAAAAACTTTTTTTATATAATATTTAAGATGGTTTTTATTAATCTTATTAGTTATCTTTATCGCCTGCAGGAGATAGGTTTTCAGTGTGACAAAACTCAAGGCGAATGTCGTTCTAAATTTGTATGCCATTTGGATTGTTTTGCATGGGTCAAACGGGATAGTTATCTACCTCAAGGGAGCCACGGCTTGAAGGTGCATACTAGTTAGCTCATATTGATGTTAAGTGTTACTAGACTCTGGTTTATTATAATATATCATAATTTATCAGGCTGTTACTAAAGCCAAATTAGGCTATGATCCATTGGAGGTAAATCCAGAAGATATGGTTCGTTTTGCAATGGAAAAGCCTCAGGTATTCCCTTAGTAGAAATTATCTTGTTTAAAAACTACTTAATCATTTAGAATGATATTCGTATATTTATATTTGGAAAAACGTTTTTAACATTTCAGATGATGGCATCATATTCAGTATCAGATGCTGTGTCGACATACTACTTGTATATGACTTACGTGCATCCCTTTATATTCTCTCTTGCAACTATAATACCAATGCCTCCCGATGAAGTGTTGCGTAAAGGAAGTGGGACACTCTGTGAAATGCTTCTCATGGTCCAGGTATGTGGTTTGGAATTTTGGATATTCGTTTTTTTTCTTTTCACTATAACTTATAGCGAATATTTTTTGCTTTGATATACATGGAGGCATACAGAGCTAATGTTATATGTCCCAACAAGCACCAAGCGGAACCTGAAAAGTTTTATAATGGTCATCTTCTTGAGAGCGAGACATATATTGGTGGCCATGTGGAGTGTTTGGAAACTGGTGTTTTTAGATCTGACCTTCCGACTTGTTTCAAGCTTGATCCATCTGCCTTCAATGTGAGTTATTTGACCCATTTACTTATGAATGTATTAGTGTGCTCTCTTAACAAAAATATAAAACGGTCCTTCTAAAAAAAGTTGACTAAAAGGAGAATGGGTCAAACGGGTTGAAAGTCGCTCATAGTCCTATTTCTGATGTATACAGTCTCTTAACTTGTTTTATTCAAAGATTCAGATGATTAAATATTTTAAAACACGAAAAAAACGGGTTTGTGGGCTAACCCGACCGGATCTGGCCCATTTTGAATCTAACAATAGATGACCCGTAAAACCTGAACTTGTTTTGACCCATACTCAACTCGACTGGAAATTAGCTAGTTAAAGTTTGATTTTTGTCTTATTTTACAGAAACTTATTGAAAATCTTGATCGTGATCTTCAGTATGCTATCAGAGTGGAAGGTAAGATGGACGTTGAATCTGTTTCAAACTATGACGAAGTGAAGAATGCTATTATGGAAAAGGTATTTATCAACTTTTTCTTTTTACATTATGAAAAATATAAGCAATTCACACCTTCTCATTTTATATTCTTACTTGTTTAGCTCGTAATGTTACGAGATGAACCAACACGAGAAGAATGCCCTCTTATATATCATCTTGATGTCGCTGCAATGTATCCTAACATTATTTTGACAAACAGACTTCAGGTTAAACATTGATCAGTTTTAGGAAACTAAATTTTAAGTTATAACTTGCTATTCACTGAAAACACTTTACTTTTATGCATTCCAGCCATCATCAATAGTTACAGACGATGTCTGCACTGCATGTGATTTCGATCGTCCGGGGAAAACTTGTCTTCGGAAACTGGAATGGGTATGGCGTGGAGAAACTTACACTGCAAATAGAAGGTACCGCATTCTACCATGCCCTTACATGGTCACTATAAGTCTATAATGAAATTTTACTGATGCAAAATATGGATATCAGCGATTATTATCATATCAAGAGGCAAATTGAATCTGAGTTTGTGGACAGGCCCAAGTCAAGACCTTTCGTTGATCTGCCTAAAGTGGACCAAATCGAAGCTGAAAGAGCGTCTAAAGAAATACTGTCAAAAGGTACATTAGAACTAAATCTTATTATTGCATAGAAATAACCTTTTTTCACCCGAACCCTTTTCCCACCACAGGCATACAAGCGGGTGCTTGACAAGCCCATTACTGAAATTCGAGAAGCAGGGATATGCATGCGTGAAAACCCGTTTTATGTTGATACTGTCCGAAAGTAAGTAAGCATTATATAACTTTTTGCAGCTTTTTAAGTGCATGTAACATGTTATGTTGTCGTTTAAGCTTTCGTGATAGACGATATGAATACAAAGGACTCAACAAAATATGGAAAGGGAAGTTGTCAGAAGCAAAAGCTAGTGGAAATTCTATAAAGATCCAAGAAGCACAAGTAATTATATCTTTACTTTATCTGTTTTCGTTTAATATTTCCAGTTGCTGATATAATGGACTAATCGGTGATATATATTTAATATTGCAGGATATGGTGGTTCTCTATGATTCACTACAACTCGCTCCTGAACTCCTTCTATGGATACGTCATGCGCAAGTATGTTTTTTCACTTAATTTCATCTGTTGCATGTTCTTGTTAAGTTTTGATTTACGAATAAGACGATTTTGTTGCAGAGGTGCAAGATGGTATTCTATGGAAATGGCTGGAGTTGTTACATATACCGAAGCAAAAATAATCCAAAACGCTCATTTACTCGTTAAAAAGATTGGAAAACCTTTGGAATTAGACACAGATGGTATATGGTGTGCTTTGCCACGGTCATTCCCCGAGAATTTCACCTTTAAAACAAGGTGCAATATTTCGCGTATCATGATTTGGCATAAATCGTTGGGATATGATTCTGATCTTTTGAACTGATATTTCATGACAGTAACTCAAACAAGAAGCTAACAATTTCATATCCGTGTCTTATGCTCAATGTTGATGTGGCAAGAAACAACACAAATGACCAATATCAGGTTACAAGTTTTTACATATTTTCAGTTCTTCCATTTCGCGTGACCAGTGGCGGAACCAGGAAATTAAATTGTGGGGGGCAAATTTTTTTTTTTTTTGACTATAACAACAAAATGTGACAAAATTAACCAGGATCGAAATGATAAATCGAGTATTGTTACTTAGAGATGAACGATTTATAAAGTTTTAAAGTGTTGAATGTTGGGTTTTGATGTGTGAGTGGGGGGCAATTTGAGTTTTGGATGGGGGGCACTTTATATTTATGCTGTTTTAAAAAAAAAAAACAGTACAATACTCTAGCGTTTTATAGTCTTTTTTGAAACAATGTATAATCGTTATTTTCTATACTTTTTATCAGACTCTAAAAGATCCTGAAAACAGAACGTATACAACACACAGTGAATGCTCAATTGAATTTGAAGTGGATGGGCCATACAAGGTAAGTTGACGTGACAGTTTCAACCATTGACGTATAACTGGGTCAAATTTGGGTTATATTGTGTTTCTAACGGGACAAATAGGTAAAAATGACATTTTTAGCTAAGCTGAAAACATGTCTAATGGGTCGAAATTTACCCAAAGTGTATGTATTATGCATAACATAAGGCCCCTTAAATCATTCTATCAAAATTCAGACTAATAATTCAACTTTTGTTATCATATATCATACAAATTTCATAACAAAGGTCACACTTTTCAGATAAATTCTGGGTCGACCCGAGAGTGACACCATCTTTCATTATTTTGACACTTCCTAGTTATTAGTCATGATATTACCATCGACGTTACTGTTGATGAATGTAGGCTATGATTCTTCCTGCTTCTAAAGAAGAAGGAATACTAATAAAAAAGCGATACGCTGTGTTCAATGACGATGGTACCCTTGTGGAGCTTAAAGGTTTTGAGATTAAGAGGAGGGGTGAACTAAAGCTCATTAAAGTTTTCCAGGTAATATTTTTATCTGATTTCATATTTTTTCCTTATGGTTTTCTCAGTTACTTTTATACTCAGCCTACTTTGCGTATAACTTTTGCTATACATCTGTATTCAGGCAGAGCTCTTTGACAAATTCCTTCACGGGTCTACGTTAGAGGAATGCTATTCTGTTGTTGCTTCCGTAGCAAACCGTTGGCTTGACCTTCTTGATGTACGTAAATCAAATTTCCCCTTTGTTTTTGTTATTTCTTTTAATCCTTATAATCAACGGATTAGTATATATTTCAGAATCAAGGAAAGTATATTGCAGAGAGTGAGTTGCTTGATTACATATCAGAATCGAGCACTATGAGCAAGTCGTTAGCAGAATATGGTGAACAAAAGTCATGTGCAGTAACAACAGCAAGACGTCTCACTCATTTTCTTGGTGATACTATGGTCAAAGATAAAGGTCTACGTCGCCAATATGTTATTGCAGTGAACCACAGGTAGGTATCTAAATTGTGACGTGTTTATTCTACTCGCATCATATTGCAGTCGAAGTAATGTAACGAGAAAACTTGATATGTATTTCAGATTATAAAGATAAGATTAATTAGATTTATTAAGGCTGTCGAGCTTCGTTGTTATTCACTATATATACGTCTTTTGACTGTAAAAAACTTAGTAACTGTCTTCGATTAATCTTGATGAGATCAGGGTACCCCGGTGAGCGAAAGGGCTGTTCCTGTTGCTATATTTGAAACCGATCCAGGCAAAACATTATACCTTTATACTAATAAATTAAAAAAAAAAAAAAAACTACACGAGCCTGACATGTTTCATTTGCAGAAATCATGAAGTTCTATGTGAAAAAGTGGTGCAAAGTCTCATTAGATATCGGCATTAGATCCATTATTGACTGGTCATATTACAAACAAAGGCTTAGCTCTGCTATTCAGAAAATCATTACTATTCCTGCTGCAATGCAAAAGGTGCCGTGTTCATTATAAAAAGTAGGCGAAGTGCTATATCGCTTTGGTATGTAACCGTTAGTCTTTTTTTCCCAGGTTTCAAACCCTGTTCCAAGAGTAGTTCATCCCGATTGGTTGCACAAGAAGGTTCGTGAGAAAGACGACCAATTGCATCAAAGAAAATTAGCTGATTTTTTTGGTTCGGTGAACAAGATAACTAAAGACGACCATGAAAATGACACAAATAAAGAAAGATATGTACCCAATGAACAAAACGTCATGGATTTGGAAGATTTTGGGAGCAATGGAAAATCTTCTGGTGTTCGACCTAGACCTATTGTTCGTTCTTTTGAAACTAAATGTCAGACAAGTGGTCTAGGAGCTTCTTCCATGGAAAAACCTGATCAAGACGGGAGTCTGCTGATTTCGTCACTACAAGCTATTGATGTTGATATTGACGATATAGGCAAACATGTGGATTATCATGGATGGCTAAATTCAAGAAAAAGAAATTGGAGACAAGTTCGTGAAAGAAGGAAGAGTCAAAGGTACTTACGATCTTTAGTTTTCTGAATAAAAATGATTTATATAATTTTAGACCTGTTTTCCTTCTAGCATCGGTATTGACTCATTTCACCGACCCAAATTGACTTATTGACAGGCTGGAAAATCTGGACACGTCTGATAAAAGAAATGGGGTAGGTTCATATTTTGAAAGGCAGGAACTAGCCCTTACACGCAGCCACTGGCAGGTAATGTAGTTTATATCTCTATGGATCCGGACTTATATCGGTTACCTGTTATTTACCCATAACTTGTATAAGTTTCTTTTGACCAGATAATTCAACTTGTTCCAAGCTCACAAAATGGCCAACTTTTTGCATGGGTTGTTGTGGATGGAACCATGCATAAGATCCCTATTAATGTTCCCCGAGTATTTTACCTTAATACGAAAGCTTCAGTTTCCGAAGGATTTCCTGGTAGAGTTGTGAACAAGATTCTTCCTCATGGCCACCGTTGCTATAACTTAATTGAGGTAAAATATCGTACTTAAATAAATGTGGAAATATGATTAACACGGACACTCGGTAATCAACAAAGATTAATGTTTAGTACACTTTATAGGTCGTAACTGATGAAGATCAATATAGAACAGAACGAAGGAAACTTAACGCTCACCTTGCAGATCCTGAAGTGGAGGTCAGTATAAATTAACTAGAAGACCGGTTTCCTAAACGACATATTTTTGTACAAAAAATGTCAAATATGTGTATGAAAATTATGCTAAATTTTATATGAAAGTGTTAAGATCCGGATTACTAATATTGTTTAACAAACCCGGCCATCCCCGGCGAAACCCGGTGAAACCCGCCCAAACCCGGTGAAACCTGGTCGAAACCGGTGAAACCCGGCAAAATCCGGGCATACCTGTTCAAACCCGGTGAAACCCGGCCAAAACCGGTCAAACCCATCCAAACCCGGTCATCCCTGTCCAAACACGGTGAAACCCGGAAAAAACCGGTCAAACAGTATGAAATGGTGGAAACTCGGCTAAATTCTGGGTATCCCTATTCAAACCCGCCAAACCGAGTCCATTCTGTCCATTCCCAGTCATTCTGTACAAACCCGGTGAAACACGGTTCAAAAACCACGTAAACCCTGCCAAACCGGGTTTAAAAACCCGTCAAACCCGTTGAAATCAGGTAAAATCGGCCAAATATCGGTGAGTGAAACCGGCATAAACCCGGTATCCTGTCCAAACCTGGCAAAAAAAAAAACGGTGAAAACCACCCAAACCCGACTAACCATTGATATTACAAGTAACAGTACGCAATGATATGCATGTAAGTAGTTATATTAGAATTGATATATTCATCATATCCCTATTCATCGTAGCCATCTTTTATATATAGATGAGCATGAGACTTTACATGGTAAATTGACAATCACAAAATTTAATGATACTAATTGTAATGGTCAATCAAGGCAATCACAATTAATGATAATTGCTAATGACAGCTAATACTCCCCCGCAGTAAGAACGGGAGATCTGGGACGTTCAAACTGGAACGGAAAATCACCAAAACACAAGCACTCGGAATGCCCTTGTGTGGAAGATATTGCATACTGGAAAACCGGGATGGTATATGTAGAACACGAACACTGACCGGAGGCAAATTAGTCTCGGGACAAATATGAATATCAATCTCATAGTGTTTAGTACGCTGATGCTGAACAGGATTAGTAGTTAAATATACAGCACTAACATTATCACAGTAGACGAGAGTAGCTGTGGTAAGAGGGGCATGCAGCTCTAATAGCAAATTTCGTATCCACGCAGTCTCAGCAACAACATTAGCAACACCGCGATACTCGGCCTCAGCACTAGATCTAGATAAGGTAACCTGTCGCTTTGCAGTACAGGAACAACATGTTTCACCAAGGAACTCACAATAAAGAAGTGGACAGACGAGTAACGGGCATCCAGTCCCATATCAGCATCAGTATAAGCAGTAAGATGAGCGTAGTTGAAGTATGTATCTGAGACCAAAGGTCACTGTGTACCACGAACATAGCGCTATAAAATATACGTTCAAGCGTAAAGTGTGGAGCACGGGGGTCATGGATATAAAGACACACTTGTTGCACGACATAGGAGATGTCAGGGCATGTGAAAGTCAGGTACTGAAGAGCACCTGCAAGACTGCGGTATAAGGTAGGATCACTAACAGGGTCACCATCAGAACCAAGCTTGGACTCAGTGTCAACAGGAGTTCTACAGGGGTTGCAATGTTGCATGTGTGCTCGCTCAGATTTTCCTTCTGCAAATTCGATGAGACAAAAAACAAACCGAAGACGACGCTGCTGCAGATTATACAAGAAAATTAGTTAAGAGATCCACGATAGTCATGGCAATACTACCCCGTGAAGCACTGTAATGATACGCTGTAATAATGATGTAGAAGAGGCCGTAAAGAACATGTATCCAATTATGATAGAAGATACGCATGTCAGAACCGCGATGAAATAAAATGGGAAGCGTCAGTTTTGTTGTGTGATGAAAACCGACACGGTGGTATTGGGAAGCTAGTGATCCGCTTTGTGAAACCATGCTTGGGGGCTTTGCTTGCCCATACAACGAACGTGGATTTCATGACAAACATAATAAGGGTGAGTATAGTTCACAATATACAGGTGGTGATGATATAAATGTCTAGATAACTGTGCCCATGAAGAAAAAGCATTCTTCACATCGAGCTGATGAATGTGCCAATCACGGGATACTAGCAAGGATTAAGACAGTTTAGTAATCGTAGCCCGGTTGACAAACCGGACTAAAAGTCTCTTCACAATCAATACCCTGCTGTTAACTACGACATTCGCAACACGAGCTTTATACCTCTAAAGAACCGTCGCATTATACTTTTGCCTGAAAAGCCACATGAACGAAACAACATGTACATTTAGTTGGGACGAGTAAAGGGCCCACGTTACGTAGAAATCATAAGCTTATATTCATTACATAGCTTATTTCAATGAGGACACGAAAGAGCATGTATGTAGAGAGCGAGTAGGAAATTGCGTGAGGTAGTGGTGATATGACAATTAATATGTTCAAGAGGTTTAGATATTCCGGCTTTCGCAGTGTGGACCATATGGTGAGTGTTGGTGTTGGACATGGTTGCGTGGGTTTGGGTGGCGGTGACAGGGATTGGAGTAGTTGGCAATGGGTTGGACACGTGGGATGGGCTTGGTGGTTCAGGTGTATGGGCTGGTGAGGGTGAACGCGTGGTTGTTGTGGTTGGGCCGTAGTATGTGGTAATGGATTGAGGGAATTTGTAGTTGGGCTACGATGGAAGTGGGCTGGAATGGAAGTAGTGGTAGTGTCGTTGAGGTGAGGAGGTGTGACAATTGGTTCAACAATAGGTGGCGTTGGGTTTTGTATTCGTATGTTAGTTGGATGGGAGAATGCATTATGTGTTTTGCATGTGTGGAATTGGGATTGCAGAGGTTTTGTAAGCAAAAATTGTATGAAGGTGGGGTATTGGTGTCATCGAGCCAAACTGGGACATTGGCTCTTCATCAAAGTTGACGTGACTGGGAAATAATGATTTTGTTGGTAGAGAGGTCAAGGCACCGAACCCAGGTGTAGAGCGGGTTAGGCCACAATTTACACATGCCGTGGGAATCGGGGTTGATGTTTGTATTCAAAGAAAATGTGAGAAAGCAAAGACAGTCCAAACAACACGTAGGTGATCATAGGTTGGTGAGAATCAATTAACATCTAATACAATTTATTCCACCCCCCCAGAAATTATACTCAACGATGCATAAACAACATAATTTATTGATAATGTTAGTAAATGGGCTTTCATTAGTAATTGCACTAGATTGGAAGTAACTATTAGTAGTATGGCGGCCAGCTTGAGGGGGCTTCCACCCAATACGAGGGTGGTATGTGTGCTTGAAAGAGCAATGTACGGGTAATGTTGTTAAGGGTACGTAACATCCGTTCCGATTTCCCATTTTGTTGGGAGGTTAAGGGTGACAAGAGACCGATATGGATGCATTGTTTCGCCGAAAAAGGGGTGTTTTGTGGGAAGAGATGTTGTTGTCAAATTCGCGCCTCATGGTCCACACTGCAGGCCTTAATATCTACATTAAATTGATGGTTAACGTTATGCACGATAAAGTAACAAAGGTATTATCAAAATAAAATCTGATTTATGGATGTAGAGGATCCACCCAAACATTTAATGAGAGAATGATCCAAAATGAATATATTGTATTTAATACCACTTTCACTCGAGATAGGTGATGTCCACAAATCAGAGTGAACAATGTCAAACACGGACGCAACATGCGAATCTGAACTGTAAAATGGAAGCTTGGTATGTTTTACCTAAATTGAACGATGGACACAAAGGGGACAACTTTGATTATTACAGGAAATAAAATGGAGAGGACTCTAAAGACGGAGCACATCGTCACTTGGGTGTCAAGTCGTCTATGCCATAGTGGATCATAAGGTAAGCAAAGCAAAGGTCGATAAGTGGTGGATGGTTGTTGAGTGACAGGGTATAGATCACCTGTTGCTTGGTATATCACAACGGAGCAGAAGCCGAACGGGTCTGGTAATCTTCACAGAAAACACCGATAATGCATCGAACATCAACGGGACAATATATCACGAGTAAATTGTTTACGACAAAATCAAATTTTTGATGATATTAGGTGTAACAAGGACATGATGAAGGTGAAGGGGTTTGTGTAGCGTGTGCAAAAGACTATGGCCCGTGTGAGTCACAGGTATAGGTTGGCCATTGCCAACAAATACAGATTTATACATGCTTGGATTGCTAAAGGACGTGAGCATACCTGTGTTCTCGGCAAGGTGAGAGGATGCCCCAGTATCCATATTCCAAGCGGGTTCTTGAAGTGTCATTGTCTGAAATGCATGAGGTGGATGGTGATGCTTGCGGTGGAGCAATTCAGGCTTCATATTGGGGCTGCCGAAATGGTGGGCCACTTCAGCCCGTATTGATAAGGGTGTTGGGCGACTGATATTGTTGTGGGCTGACTGAAACTGATGGGCCTGCAAGGGATGTTGGGCCGGCTGAAAAGGACCGTGAGTGGAGGTCAGGTGGGCTTGGGGTGATGGCACATAAGGTTGTAAACTCCTGGCCCAGTATTAAAGAAAAGATAGCCCATGTTAGTTGGACCACCCTGTGCGCTCTCGCGCTCGCGCTTGAAGTTGAGGCCACGTAGGGCATTAAGAGGGTAAAGTTTGAGTCTGGACAGTTGGCTTTTGTTTAATCATTATTATGGCTTGGTGTAGTACGTTGCATTTGGAGGAACTAGTAGCAGCCCTACTTTTGAGGAGCAGAAACATTCGAAGGTATTGTCTAAGATCATTGCCCATTGCTCGAATTTTACAAACGGTGCACCATATGTGCACGAGGCCCCGATGAAAATTCCGAACACACATCAAACGGAAGTGCTAATAGTAGCGTTTATATATAGCATTAGAAGTAGACGCAACAAGCACGTGGAGGAAGATTGAAGTGTTATGAAAACTTAGATTTACCTTGTGAGGAATTAGGACATGTCGTTTCTCAAAGTTGCATCAAGACGCCAAACTCAATCAATCGTGGGTGCTTTTTCAGCTTGAAGTCGAATCACACGAGCGGCATCGGGATATTGCTTACGAACCCCAATTATAATGGCATAGGTTACAAGACTAGTGTCTTTTACGGGGATTCTAGATGGCAAAGCGATGGCTTTTGACTTTAGTTGTTGGAAAAAAGTCGCGGTGATGAGATAAGTTGCCAATGCCATGTTGGGATCTCATTGTCGGTTGTGTTGATGCGGGCTTCCTTATTGTCAGGAAGTGATCTTTCAAACGGTTTCTACACTCCCATCGGGCGGCTAGATTATTAACATTCAACCAATCATCTTCAAGTTTGGGGAGATGGTCGCATTAGATACACATGACGACAAGAGTGTCGATAGTGTAATGTAGTGGATCGACGTGGAGGTGGCTGTCGTGAGGGAGGCGGCAATGATGGTGTTGAACTCATAGGTCTTACAGAATAGTTGAAACAACGAGCTCAGCCAGTTATAATTTAATTTATCAAGATCAAGAGGGCTGGGTATACATGCCTTGATACTTGCAATGGAATAGACTTTATCAATTGGTGGCTTTGGCGGTGTTGGCGTATCTCCTGCCATGAGGCTATGTCAAAGGAGAAAACAAGCAGCAAATAAAAAGAAGCAACTGTGATGCGAAAAAATTGTATTAGGGTTTATGAGAGGATCTTTTTGGGAGGCTGTGATACCATATTAGAATTGATTATTCTTCATATCCCCCTATTCATCAGTAGCCATCTTTATATATAGATGAGCCATGAGACTATACAAGGAAAATGACAATCACAATTAATGATACATAAATGCTAATGTCAATCAAGGCAATCACAATTAATGATAATTGCTAATGGCAGCTAATAGATACAGTATATGATTAGTGTTTGGTAACATATATACAGTAAAAGAACTGTCCCAACATTAAATTTATAGAATGAAGCTTGATGTAAAACCATATTTTTGTAAAAAATAAGTATAATGACTAAGAGGGTACATGTAAAAAAAGCAAGTGCGTATGTTCTGAAAAAAATCTAGAAGACGCGTATGTTGGTCAGTTTATTTCCAAAGACTAACAAACGCAACAAACTTGGCTTGTTATCTTCTGATTTTTTCACTTACATTCCAGGGGATATACGAAACAAAAATAGGACGGGATTTCAATACCATCCTTCGGATTGGATGTGTTTGTAAAGTGGATAAATCAGCTAAGAAACGAAATACAAAAGACGGCTGGGACTTAAGTGAGCTGCATATGAAAACCACTACAGAATGCTCTTATTTAGAACCGTCTATTTCTTTCTTCTACTTGTATAACAGGAAGATTTTTTTTTGTATCATAGGTCTGCACCAAATGGGCAGCACTAACGGTTTTGTATTCTATCAAAATTTACAGCATATCTGACGGTCGGGGTATCTATCTTGTGTATTTTCCTTCATGGTCAACCATCCATGCCGTAGTGGCCACTCCCTACAAAAACAAAGAATTGTCGCCACATGGTTTAAAAAAAGTTTCGTGAAGCTTGCCAAGCCTTATCGATCGAAACTCCAATGTCTACAGATGCTTCCAGTTTCAAGGTCGGTTTGACTTATGTAAATTTGAAAAGGTCAACTGCTGTTTTTTCTCTTCTGAAAATAAGTTTTATTTTCGAGCTGATGTTTGTGGTCAGGTCGACTATGTTGGAAACACCAATGATGCTGACAAGATTTTACAGAGAACAATAAGTGAATTCAGGTATTACATCTTTTATTCATTAGTACTAGTGAAAATTGGGTCGAAAATTGCCATCTAATTTTGCAAAAAAGGTAAGAATTATGCAAAATCATGATCTTTTTTCACTTCTTACTGATTGACAGATTTCAGTGTCCCGGGCCTGCGATTGCTATAATCGAGTGTCCAGATGTTGATTCAGTGAAGTCCAACATACGGGCTCTAGAAGATTTCCCGTGTGTAAACATTCCTTCAAATGCATGTGATA
>BQNB010062936.1:21257-35887 GCA_026074375.1 Tanacetum coccineum
TATGTTTCATGATTAGTATTCTTGTTATATTGGGTACTTTCCAAAAATAGCAGCTTCTAATTATAGTAAGTTTCCAAACATAGACTTTCCTTAATTAACTTTCCATAAATGATAACTTTCCTGATTTAATAAGTTTCCATAATTAAACTTCCCAAAAATAGACTTTCTAAAAATAGCAGGTTTCTATAAATAGTAAGTTTCCATAAA
This sequence comes from Tanacetum coccineum, assembly GCA_026074375.1. Classification (NCBI taxonomy): domain Eukaryota; kingdom Viridiplantae; phylum Streptophyta; class Magnoliopsida; order Asterales; family Asteraceae; genus Tanacetum; species Tanacetum coccineum. Next base: position 21,465 of record BQNB010062936.1, read on the forward strand.
TAGCATGTTTCTATAAATAGCAGGTTTCTATAAATAGCAGGTTTCTATAAATAGCAGGTTTCTATAAATAGCATGTTTCTATAAATAGCAGGTTTCTATAAATAGCAGGTTTCTATAAATAGCATGTTTCTATAATTAGCAGGTTTCTATAAATAGCAGGTTTCTATAAATAGCATGTTTCTATAATTAGTAGGTTTCTATTTCTGTATTTACAATCCAAATCCTTGATCTTACATAATTTACGTAATTACTCCTTTTTGTTATTAATTTAATTAAACATGATCTTTAATTATCCATTTTTGCAAAACAAGCCCTTATAATATCAAATATGGTATTTTCATACTTAATACTTTAATTACTGATCATACCTTGTACTTTTCATAATTTACACTTTTAGTCCCTCAGTTTTAAATACAATTCGAATTATATATATATTATATATAATTAATCATGTTTAACCCATAACAATTATCAAATGACAATTTATACCCTTCTACTTATTTTTCACAGAATCTATACATTATATTAACATGCCATAATCAGCCCCAAAGTTTCAGAAATTACAAAACACCCCCTTATACTTTTAAAACACAAATCGGGTAACCAATAAATGCACAAAACCCTAATTAAAATTTCCCCCAATAATTACATAATTTTTATACATTCATTAGCATGTATTGGACCTGGGAAAAATATAAAAACCCTAACCCTAATTCGTTTTCCAATTTATTTCTTCATTTCTTTCATAATTCGAAATCGGCAAGAATTAAAAACTCCACAATAATTATTTCGAATTCCTCTAAAATATATTTAGCATTTTATCTGACTTATACATGCTATATACAAGCTGAGAAAAATATAAAATTGTTGGTAACAATTATTTAAATGCCGATTTCATTTCTTGCTAAAAATTAGGGTTTAGAACATGATTAACCTAAATCGACCCCTAGATCATGCATAATAATTTTTCTCATGAACATACTGAATTAACATGATGAAACTTGAGTTATAAAAATACCTTTGACAATTGTTGATGATTTTATGAATTTATGAAGGATTTTCGAGTCAATTGAGTACCATAAATCAAACCACACCTTAACCCAATGAACCAGCAATTTTCCTAGCTTCCCTTGATCTCCAAGAACCCTATAAAAATCGTTCCTTGCTGTGTAAAAATTTTGCCTAAGAATATTTTTATAATTTTTCCCTATTGTATTTAATATTTTAATTGTAAACAATATAAGTATTAACTTTATAATTATTTCAGGCAAATATACATATATATACATAAAATAATTATTTTTCTTTGCAATAATATATGATATTTTTATCTTTATATAAATTTCTATATGTCACATGATGTACTTTAGAATTTATAACACTTGATTGAATTTTATATTCATGATTTTATTTAATTTTCTGTCATTACGGGGCATTTTTGGGTAATTTTGCCTTGTTCTGATGTACGGTTTTAACATTTATACGTGTTCACACCCCACCCGACGGAGGGCATGGACAGAATACGTGTTCGGCAAGCAGTGACTTTATCGAGCATCTCAAGTACAAAGCATAAACGTACGGGACCCTCTAAGGGATTACGTTTGAAAATATAAACACCGTTGTTAAGTTTAAAATAATTAATAAATAAGTTTTACTTTGATTAATTAAAAGATTCAAAGCTTTAAAAATGCGGAAGCTTATAATAAGTTCAACAACAGGTATTTAAAGACATAGACAAAATCTCTGGAAAACTTTGGTACATGCAATTAGACTTCACATAAGTCAATAACAGCATCCATGCTAAGCACTGAGGAAAAACGTGCTAAAACAGTCAACTTTAAAGTTGGTGAATTCATTGGTTTAGTTTCAAAACGTTGCTTATAGTGGTCCACAAGATATCAAAAACGTATGCGACAGTTATAACAGAATTACAACTTACTTAAAAAAAGTATTTACGTTGCACTAAGCTCATGACAACTGAAGCTTAATTACGCATGTTGTTAGCATGTACATTGCTTTAAGTATTTGTGTGCCATTCCAGGTGTCTGACCAAAGACAAACACTAAAAAGTACGGGAACATGACATATATACGTTTATAGGGCGCCCAGTGTGGGTATGTGAGCGCTACCACCCGGATATGGATAAATTAGTCCCAATAGCATCTATTTATTCATTCGCGCTCCTCTTCCGTCCTCCAGTCATAGAGATTGACACGTTCTGAATAGTTCGGGCAGTAGTGGTCTAAAAGCCTATTAGGCATCACGTAAAACAGGGAATATATCACGTAAAGTACTTGTGTCCAGTTTAAAAACAAGCAATGTTTCTCAACCCAAGTTATAAAAATTTAGTTCAAAACGAGGGTGTAAATGAGTGGGGCTAGATGAATCTCACCCTTGGATAATTTGGGTAAGAGTACACGGTCAAAAAGTAGGATTCTCTTGGAAATGATCGGTGGTACACGGATTATGACATAAAAAGATTATAGGTTTCGATATTTAACTCGGAATCAAGTTTACGTATGTTATTGTGCATGAACGTTTATTATTCAAATTTTCTTCTTGGAAAAAGTTATTTGTATATTAAAAATGTTAGTGATCGGTTTTTATAATAGTTCAGATTTTAAGTACTGTACGTATATAATATTATATTAATTATGTAAATATAATATTATATTATTATTAACGTATAAATAAATTCGTTATTTGTAATTTGACATATCTAAATCGTTAAGTAATTTATTTAAAAATATTTATTATAGAGGTTTTCAAAATATTTTCTAAGTATAACATTTTTACAAAATTTTGCATGACCCGTTCGTGTTTACACATTTTCCAAAGTTGTAGGCTTTAATAATAACTCACTTTTTAATTTTCCAAAATCAATATTAACTAGTTACAGGAAATTAATTCGCAGTCTCATCAATAAGCTACAATATAGCCTTCCTAATAAGGTCAAGTCAATTACTCCAGGAAGCTTAACCAATAGCAATTATATGCCCACGGTTTGTTTGGGCTCCTTATTGGGCCGAATCCATATTAACTTTCACTAGTCCATTATTTAGACCCGATAAGCTAACAAGACATCAAATAAGCTCTAGGTTCATTAATAAGCCAACATAAGCTCATAACAAACCCAAACTAAATAAGCCGAACCCATGGCTTATTAAATAAGCCCACGGTTTATGGCCTTTTGTGTAGGATGAACCATATAAGCCCATTAAGTCTCATTTGGCTTATTTGTTAAGCCAAATAAACTTAATGTGTTATCCTTTCAAAAATAAGCCGAACATAAGCAATAAGAATATAAGCCGAATCAAATAAGCTCAACAAACAACCCTTATGGTTTTCCTTATTGGGCCGAACCATATCATAAGCCCAATAAGCTCAAAATAATCAAATAAGCTCCTCAAAAGCTTATTAATATAAGCCGAATGAAATAAGCCATAAGCTAGTACTCTTAGTATATGAAAATAACCACGATCACAAAACTATGATTTCCTTGTGTTTCTTTTTATAAAATTCGAACCATATGTATACCCTTTTAGGGTTTATGTATTTTCAAAATCATTCTTTTTACAAAACAAGTTGTACAACCAATGTTTATGCATCAAGAGAAATAGGAAAGTACAAGTTATTTGAAGATTAGAAGACTTACAAAGAAAATGATTTTTAGAGATGAACAAAGATAAAGAACAACCCAAATGTTGTTTGTGTTATACCCGAATGATCTTAAACGATCAAACTTTCAACTTGTCTTCAAAAGGAAGTGATTGAAAATGGAAAATGTATGGTTTTGTGTGTTTTTGTGTGTGTGCCGAATGGATAGAGGGAGAGAGCACAAAGAAATATGTTTTTGGTGTGTAATGAAGGAATGGAATGAAATGAGAGTGAACAAGTGAGATAAATAGCCAAGTTTTACACACATTTCACACACTAATGTGTGTGTGTGTCGTTGGATATGGGGGACAAACAAAAGGGGACCATTTTGATCTTCAAATCACAATACACCATGGTACAAGTCCTTTTTCTAAATTCAAGCAAGCTTGTCTAGATCATTTTCAAATTTTTGGCATCCTAGGAGTGCAAGGGGGTGTTTGTTCGACGGTATACAAGGCAAGGGGGGACCAAATTGGTCTCCAACTTTCTAGGAAATACTAGAGCTCAAAAATGATTTAATTTCACCAAGCATGCATGCAAACCAAAAGATACTTGCATTATTCGGAATACGCAAATAACGAAACATGTAACGGCATCACGAAAAATTACAAAATTTTAAATATTGCTTAAAAACATAAAAACGTGGCTATTGTCAAAATACTACAACGTTTGGTGTCCCGGTTCGCTCCCGGTGACGATTCTCAGATAATAACGAAACAACTTCCCGGCTAAACGGTAAAGTTAAACGAAACATTTTAAAATTCAAATTTCTACACGGAAACGGCTAATTTACTGAACGGAAATTCTCGGGTTGTCACATTCTTTCCCCGTTAAAGAAGCTTTGTCCTCAAAGCTTAGGACGCAACCTCTGCGGCGGGTGCAGAGTTGGTGAAAAGGTGCGGGTATTTCTTTTGCATTTGGTCTTCACGCTCCTAGGTGAACTCAGGACCTCTCTTGGAGTTCCAGCGTACTTTGACAATCGAGATACGACTCTGCTTCAGACGCTTGACTTCACGGTCCATAATCTCGACGGGTTCTTCGAGAAGTCAAGTTTTTGCGTCCAACTGGATCACATCCAATGGTAACTCGCAAGCGGTTCATCAGCCACGCATTTCTTCAAATTTGAGACGTAAAACGTACTATGAACTCTACACAACTGCTCTGGAATTTCTAGACGATAGGCAACGGTTCCTACTTTGGCAATTATCTTAAAAGGTCCAGTATAACGAAGGTCAGCCTTCTTCGTTTGCCCGAAACGTATTACTTTACTCCTTCCAAGGAGATACTTTCAACAATGACCCTTTATCTCCTTACTTGAAACCATAGGTTTCGCGTCTTACAATCGGCATAGCTCTTTTGATGATCACGGGCGGCTTGGATATGGCTCTTGATTTGAACTATTCTCTCGGTTGTCTCGTGGATGATCTCTGGGCCAGTGAGCTGACTGTCCCCAACTTCAGCCCAGCAGATGGGTGATCGACACTTGCGCCTATACAACGCCTCAAACGGAGCAGCCTTAATGCTGGTATGGTAACTGTTGTTATATGAAAATTCTACCAACGGTAAGTGTTTATCCCAACCTTTTCCCAAAGTCCGAGAGCACAGGCACGTAACAATCCTCTAACGTTTGAATGGTTCCACTCACTCTGACCATCGTCTCGGATGGTAGTTTGTACTCATATCAATCGAGTACCTAAATGCATTTATTATAATGTAGAGACTTCCAAAAATGTGAAGTAAATTTTCCATCGCGATCAAAGATGAGTCGAAACCGGTACTCCATGCCTTTGATACTACTTCCTTCAAAGTATTGTCTCGAGTCAATTTTCGAGCGTTTCATCTTCACTCACATTGCAAGAAATGAGCAGATTTAGTGAGACTATCAACGATTACTCCAAATCGTGTCTTGCCCATCCGATATCCTCGGTATTTTTAGTCACAAAGTCCATTGTATTTTCTCCCATTTCATTGGGGATCTCTTCTGAACCAACCAAACCAGATGGTTTCTGATTTCTATCTTAACATTTGCACATGTTAAACACTTGCTAACATAGTGGCAATTATCTGCTTTCATAGTTAGCTACCAATATAACTTCTTCAAGTCCTGGTAACATCTTATCCGATCCCAGGGTGGAGGATATACTTCGACTTATGCAACTCAGTGGCATAATCAAGGCCCTCAAATCACCAAGACACAGAATCCAACTTCGATTGTTTAAGCATAACGTTCTGTCAATGCGAGGTTCTAACTTGTTAATCATGTCACAAAAATCTTCATTAATTGAAGTTCTCTTTTTCCTTTCTGGCTGTCCCGATTGAGCACATGTCAAAATCTGTTTAGGAAGGTTTTAACCCTATAGTCCAACCAAGGCTCGTAACATCAGCGACTTGCTTCTTTCCTTTCGACTCAGGGCATCAGCCACCACGTTCGCCTTTCTTTGATGATATCGAATCTCACAGTCGTAATCTCTCAACAATTCTAACCAACGTCTTTGCCTCATATTCAGCTCCTTCTGGTCGAGAATGTGTTGCAATACACACTCTTATGATCGGTGGAACACAACGCACTTGTACCCCGTACAGATAATTGTCTCCACATTTTTCCAGGGCAAACAATATTGCACCAGCTCTAGGCGTGTGTGGTATAGTTCTTCTCGACAACCTTGAGTTGGCGGGATGCGTAAGCTATGACCTTCTCTCTCTGCATCAAAACCGCGCCCAACCCTTTATGCGAAGCATCGCAATATACCACGAAGTTCTCACTTCCCTCTGGTAAAGCCAAAATCGGCGCACTACATAACTTTTGCTTCAACAACTGGGATGCAGCTTCTTCCTTTTCTCCCCATTCAAACTCCACGCTCTTCTGAGTCAGTATCGTCATAGGTCTAGCTATTTTTGAAAAGCCTTCGATAAATCGTCGGTAGTAACCGGCCAAACCTAGAAATTGACGAATCTCGGTGGGTTTCTTGGGTGACGCCCAATCCTTGATTGCCTCAATCTTCGCAGAATCAACGTAAATGCCTTCACTATCAATCACGTGACCAAGAAATTGAACCTTCGACAGCCAAAACTCACACTTTGAGAACTTGGCGTACAATTTCTTCCTTCTCAATAAATTCTAGATCAGACTTAAGATGTCCTTCATGCTCTTTCTGCTTATGCGGAGGAGATCAATAAATCATCGATGAATACAATCACAAATCTTATCCAGATTGGTTCGCTACCCTATTCATCAAGTCCATGAAAACTGCTGGTGCGTTAGTCAAACCAAACGGCATTACTTGGAACTCGTAGTGACCATAGCGAGTCCTAAATGCTGTCTTTGAAATGTCTTCCTCATGAACTCTAAGTTGATTATAACCAGATCTCAGTTCCGATCTGAGAGTAAACTCATAGACCCTTGCAATTGATCAAACAACATCGTTCTATCCACTGAATTGGCTGATATCGGTCACTTCAATAGTAAGCTTGTTCTGTTTCACAGATAGTCGATACACATCCAAAAAAGAACCATCTTTCTTTCGTTGACACACAAAACCGGTGCCCCAGGTGAGGGAACTGGGTCCTATAAAATCCTCTGCATAAAGTCTTGCAACTGAGTAGATAACTCTTGCATCTCAGACGGTGCTAATCGATAAGGAGCTCGTGCCACAAGTGCAGCACCAAGGATTGAGTCGATTTGAAATTCAACTTGTCGTGTTGGTGAAAGCCCTGGCAAGTCTTCTAGAAAGACTTCCAGAAATTCTTGTACGATCTGGCACAGTCCTCAATCGCTTCTTTCCTCCGACTTATCCTCAGCTTTCTTAGACATAAACTTAGCCAGATAAACTTGACCAACCTTTTCTCAATATACTTTTGGGTTCTTCGTGCACAGATGATATTCAACTTACATTCCTCCGCTGTCGCAATTTTCCACCTCGGATTATCAACACCTGTCATTTCATAAGGAATACGAAAAACTTTCTCGTCCTACAAACGATCACGTGTGGTACTTCGCCAACCAAACCATACCAATGATGACGTCAAACTACCAAGGCTATGGGCATTAGATATATGTCGAACGGATGACCGTAATAAACCTAACGTGCAACCTCAAAGAACAATATTTGATTTCTGAATTCTTTCCATCGGCAAGTTCTACGGCATAACTAGGGTCTAAAGTGGTTGGTGTAACATCGAGCAACTAGCACTAAGATAGGCGAGCACAAAACTTCTACTACGGCACCCGGAATCGAATAACATAAGAAGCATAACAGTTATTGAAAGAACTATCCGCGAACAACTTGGAATCAGGGTTTGTTCTCCTCCCCACCAATGGCGCGTAAAGCTTTGACGTTGCTGTACTTATATTCGTTACCTCCAGTCCTGGTTTCCAGTCTTAGTTCCATTCTTGATTCTTGTCTGGGTTTCCACGTTCCTGATATCCTAACTTAGGACAATCCTTCCTGACTATGTCCTGGTCTTCCACACTCATAACAAATAATACCCTGCTGATTTCCAACTGGAGCCCTCTGAGTGTTTGGAGCAATAGCAGCCCTACAATCCCTAGTCTGATGTCCAACCCTCTTACAGTTTCCACACCTTATAGTACACAACCCTTCATGGTGGCAGCCTGCAACTTATTGTTGTAGGGTAGTGCCCAGCTATACCCCTTCTTTTCGTTGTTTTCCCACCGTGGCCGTAAAAGATCTGGCCACATTCCTGCCCACTAATATTTTTGTCTCTTGAAAAGCGGGCGGTTAGCTGTCTCCATGGGTTTATCCCTTAGGTACTCTCTCCAACCTCCTCTTATTCCAAGCACAACCTTGCAGCATAACCCTGGGACCTCTGGTCCCATCAATTGGTTAGCAATGCGTATAGCATCTTGGCAGTCTGCTGTATTCGCATCAATCACATTCCCTTGAATGTTGTCCTGAGCTTAAAAACCCTCACAACATTTAACTTTCCACTTTGTCTTCTTCATCAGGACCATTTCTATTACACAACAAAATCAAACTAAACTCCTGAAACCGTTAGTGTATAGCAGTCAAGATCGTTTTCCTTTCATGGTCAGATTCCATAATTCAGTCTCCATCTTCTGGATTTCATTCCTTGGACAGTACACTTCTGTCATCAACCTCATAAGTCCAGCCCAGTTCATGGCATATGCAGCCTCAACACCAATGGTTCTATTATGAGAGTTCCACCAGGTCAAAGCATTGTCCTGCAGTGTGCATGCAACATATTTCACTTGATACTTTGGTGGACAATTACTGATATGGAACACAGTCTCCATTTTCTCAAACCAGCGGGTCAATCCGACAACGCCTTCGGTTCCTAAGAAATTATGTGGCTTGCACTTCAAGAAGTCTTGGAATGTGCACTCTTGAGCCACCGACATGAAACCTCCATAATTCATGTCATGATTTCTATTCCTGTGTCCATTTCCTCCATTTCTGTTTTCTCCGTTTCCTCCATTTCCATTTCCTCCGTTACCTCCATTTCCACCTTCTTGTTCATCCCCATTCTCATTCATGGGTTCAAGGTTCATCGCGGCTTCACGAGCCTCCATCTCTTCAGCTACTCGGCGGTTAACCAATTCTTCAACTTCCTCGTGAGTCATGGATGCTCCGGATCGTGTGTTAGGCATCTTCGAACATCTCTAAGGATGGTAGCCCATGTGCTTCCTAGCACACGCCTCAAGTCTGCCGACCCTCACTCGGTCATAAAATTGAAGTCCGTCGCAATCTCCTCCTCAACTCTCGTCTGCAACGTGACATGTCGCGCTGGAGTGGTAACACTCTCTGACTCTCAACACTCCCGGTGCCAGCCTCCAAGCTCTCCTGTTAGTCCTCTCCAACTCAGCAACCCTCTCACTCTGACCCTCAAACACCGGCCTCTCACACCCGTCTTTTGTCTCATCTCGATCAAACAAGCCTTCAACTACAACTCTACAGTCAATCACTCAATCGCCTAAGAGCATCTGCGTAAGCATACACTCGTCCATCTTGTGCCTAAAAAGAAAAAAAAAGAAAGAATCTTGGATCAATATCCTGCTCTAAATGAGGCTTATCACTAACCCTGACAATAACATCATCCCTCAAACTAATCTCTCTATGATCAACCTCTACATCTGCTAGATAACCAGAATCTTTAACTCTCTTAGGCGATGGTATCAAATCAGCAGCACGGACAGGAATAAAGCTCCGGAACAAAGTGATAATGCCTGTACAGATGATCGTGGGGGAACACATCTCTTAACGAGATGGCCCTAGCAGAAGTAACTCGGTAAATCAGGAGATTAATGATCAGACAATGAGTGCGTCCGAATAAGAATCAATGAAACATCCGAATAGAAAAATCAGAGATGCCTTGATGACGAATCCTGAAAAGAAAATGCATCGCGAAGTGTCACCACAGCAAGACGATAGGAGTTGGGGTAACGTTCCAAACCACTCTCTACCTCGCTAACCATCAGAGGTGTATCGACAGAACCCTTACTAAGGATGAGGTAGCGTAGCGGTCGAAAGCCTATGAGGAATAGGCTGTCCAGGTGATAGAATCATAACCTGTATGATGAGGTAGGATTTTAGGTGATCCTGGATAGAAGCGGTAATCTCTAGTGAAAGGCGTACCATGGGTAGAGTATGGTGGCGTGTATCTGTGTTCACTGACTATGTGTCCCATCAATTTCCGATGATAAAAATGATGAGGATAGCTCGTAATGGTGTGATATATGGATTGAGATGTTCCTGATGTATCAGATTTTTTGAATCAAATGCAGTGAGAATCAGGAGAAAAGCTGTGTATAGTCCTGGGGAGGGAGGTAAAGTAGGTGCTATGATAGGTGAGTCTCTGTGGGTATCACTACACTGGTGTGTCAGACTGTAGTAGCCGGGTGGAGTATCACTGTGTGGTGTCAGAATAGTAATAGAGGATAGTACCGAACAAGATCACTCGTCTAGCAGGTGTTCCCCACGCTATCCGCTGATGTAATCCGAATAAAATTCGAGATAACTGAAATAGCGCCATAACCGCACATGCAAAGTATCATATCAATCATCTTTATATCAAACCATGCAAGGATGCAAAGATATGAATGGGTGAATGGGAACTGGATGAATGCAAAATGAATGAATGAATGAGTCATCGAGGTACGTCAATGATAGTATGAAATAAGAAATACTTAGAAATATTAGATAAACTTAGGTATTATAATTACGTATATATTAATTTATTATGTACTTAATTATGTATACTTCCTATGTAAGATCACGAAAGGCACAAATCACGTAGGATCACATACTTGTATAGATATCCGAACCTATTTTATACTACCTGGTTCTCTATAACCTTGGCTCTAAATACCAATCTGTCACACCCCCAGACGGGGCCTGGACGGAATACGTGTCTGGAGGCGTGACTTTATTGAGCATCTCAAGTACAAAGCATAAAGAACGACCTCTAAGGGTACGTTTTGAAAAATAAACACCGTTGCAAAGTTTTAAAATAATAATAATAAGTTTTACATCGACTAAATTTAAAAGAAATTTCAAAGTAAAATGTGAAGCTTAAATATGATCAACTCAACGGTAATTAAAGACATAATAACTTCTTTGTAAACCGGTACAGGCAAATAGTCTTCAAATAAGTCCAAGCAACAAATCCATGCAAAGCACTGAGAAAAACCAGCTTAAAACTCAACATAAAGTTGTAGTGAATTCATATGTTAGTTCAACGTTGTTATAGTGGACCACAAGATAACAAAACATATGCGACAGATTAGAACAGGAACAACTTCACATAAAAAGTATTTACGTTGCACTAAGCTCATGACACTGAAGCTAATTACGCATGTTAGCATGTACATTGCTATAAGTATTTGTGTGCCCTTCCAGGTGTCCGACCAAAGACAACCTAACCAGTACGACATGACATATATCCTATATCGGTGCTCCCATGGGTAGTGAGCGCTTACTCACTCGTACAGGGATAATAAGTCCCAATAGATCTATTTATTCATTCTGGCTCCCTCGACCGGCTCCTCCATAAAGAGATTGACATATCAATGATAGTTCGCATGTTGTAGAGGACTAAAAGCTACTTAGTCAGCAACACGTAAAACAGGAGAAAATCTCACGTAAAGTACTTGTGTCCAAGTTTTAAAACAGCAATGTTTCTCCACCCCCAAGTTATAAAACATTTAGTCAAAACGAGTAAAAGAGTGGGGCTATGAACTCACCTTGATAATAAGGTAAAGAGTACACGTCAAAAGTAGGATCTCTTGGAATGATCGGTGGTACACGGATATGACCTAAAAGAATATAGGTTTCGATTTAAACTCGGAAAGTTAACGAATGTTATTGATGCATGAACGTTTATTATTCATTTTCTTTGGTAAACGTTATTTGTATATTAAAACGTTAGTGATCGGTTTTTATAAATAGCTTCAGATTTTAAGTAAGTACGTATATAATATTATATTAATTATGTAAATATAATATTATATTATTATTAACGTATAAATAAATTCGTTATTTGTAATTTGACATATCTAAATCGTTAAGTAATTTATTTAAAAATATTTATTATATAGGTTTTCAAAATATTTTCTAAGTATAACATTTTTACAAAATTTCGGCATGACCCGTTCGTGTTTACACATTTTCCAAAGTTGTAGGCTTTAATAATAACTCACTTTCAATTTACCAAATCAATATTTAACTAGTTACACGAATAATTCGCAAGTCTCATCAATAAGCTACCAATAAGCTTCTAATAAGTCAAGTCAATACCCATTAAGCTTAACCATAGACTTATAAGCCACGGTTTGGGCTCCTTATTGGGCCGAATCCATATTAACTTTCACTAGTCCATTATTTAGACCCGATAAGCTAACAAGACATCAAATAAGCTCTAGGTTCATTAATAAGCCAACATAAGCTCATAACAAACCCAAACTAAATAAGCCGAACCCATGGCTTATTAAATAAGCCCACGGTTCATGGCCTTTTGTGTAGGACGAACCATATAAGCCCATTAAGTCTCATTTGGCTTATTTGTTAAGCCAAATAAACTTAATGTGTTATCCTTTCAAAAATAAGCCGAACATAAGCAATAAGAATATAAGCCGAATCAAATAAGCTCAACAAACAACCCTTATGGTTTTCCTTATTGGGCCGAACCATATCATAAGCCCAATAAGCTCAAAATAATCAAATAAGCTCCTCAAAAGCTTATTAATATAAGCCGAATGAAATAAGCCATAAGCTAGTACTCTTAGTATATGAAAATAACCACGATCACAAAACTATGATTTCCTTGTGTTTCTTTTTATAAAATTCGAACCATATGTATACCCTTTTAGGGTTTATGTATTTTCAAAATCATTCTTTTTACAAAACAAGTTGTACAACCAATGTTTATGCATCAAGAGAAATAGGAAAGTACAAGTTATTTGAAGATTAGAAGACTTACAAAGAAAATGATTTTTAGAGATGAACAAAGATAAAGAACAACTCAAATGTGTTGTGGATATACCTCGAATGATCTTAAAGTCGATCAAACTTTCAACTTGTCTTCAAAAAGGAATGATTGAAAATGGAAAATGTATGGTTTTGTGTGTTTTTGTGTGTGTGCCGAATGGATAAAGGGAGAGAGCACAAAGAAATATGTTTTTGGTGTGTAATGAAGGAATGGAATGAAATAAGAGTGAACAAGTAAGATAAATAGCCAAGTTTTACACACGTTTCACACACTAATGTGTGTGTGTGTCGTTGGATATGAGGGACAAACAAAAAGGGGACCATTTTAACTTTTTAAATCACAATCCACCATGGGTAAAAAGTCCTTTTTCTAATTCAAGCAAGCTTTTCTAGATCATATTCAAAATTTGTTTGGCATCCTAGGAGTGCACAGGGGGGTGTTTTGTTCGACAGGTAAATAACAAGCAAGGAAGGGGGGACCAAATTGGTCTCCATCTTCTTAGGAAATACCTAGAGCTAAAAAATGATTTAATTTCACCAAGAATGCATGCAAACCAAAAGATACCTGCAATATTCGGAATACGCAAATCACGAACATTAACTCATCAGCGAAAAATTACAAAATTTTAAATATTGCTTAAAAACATAAAAACGTAGCTATTGTCAAAATACTACAACGTTTGGTGTCCCGGTTCGCTCCCGGTGACGATTCTCAGATAATAACGAAACAACTTCTCGGCTAAACGGTAAAGTTAAACGAAACATTTTAAAATTTAAATTTCTACACAGAAACGGCTAATTTACTGAACGAAAATTCTCGGGTTGTCACAAAGGATGCGCCTCTGGACGTCATCATGGCCTCCTTATACTTAGAAAGTGATACTGGTGAGGATGTTCATCAGTCTATCCGCGACCTCCGCCTAAGCTCTTCCCAGCTCAAGATTCTCGTGTATCCGGAGGTACGTAACCCCAGGAACCCTTGGGCTTGTAAAGATGAGATTCTCCTGGGAGATGTCATCGCGGCAAACATAAGCCGTGCTGAGAAGAAAAAGAAAAGCAGGGTGGTATGCCGTACCCATGGGGTTGGCTCAGCCTACCATGCTAGGTCTGATGGCGTTTCTGTTTCGGTACCCACCGTAGCTCCTCAAGGCTTGCAAATCTTGCTAGCTGATGCTGCCACTCAGACCAAAGACAAGGAATCTCCACGGCTTCTTAGATCTAAATCCTTACCAGCCTTGTTTACTTTATATTTTCCATAGTACCGCCTGTGGTGCTTTAGACAATTATTTATGTTTTTGCATG
>BQNB010062937.1:0-35886 GCA_026074375.1 Tanacetum coccineum
TAAGTCGCTTAAAGAAAAAAAAAGTGATCTATTTGAGGTCAGGGAATTGTCATATCATTGGGATTACAATAAAACATTAATTGTCATAAGTGGCTTGAAAAATTGAGGTCAGTGACTTGTCAAGTCATTGTCATGTGAATAAAACAATAATCTTGAAATATTGACTGATCTATTTTAGGTCGTAATTCGCTTGAATTATAATGATTCATTGATAAGGAATATATTACAATTTAATAGGAAAACAAAGAAAAAACATTTAAACAAAAAATTGTTAAAAACCGAATGAGTTAAACAAACTATTTGAACCATTATTGTGTAGATCATCTAGATGTTGAGACCCATATTGTTGAGAATCAAATTCTTCATGCATTTGAGAAGGGTGTGTGTTAGTTTGCTCATACGTTTGTGTTGGGTATTGGTTCTGATAGTATGGCTGCCCTGGGTATGTGGTTTCACCGTATGGCTGCGATGGATATTGGTTATAACTTTGGAAATTATGATCATAGGATGGATTTTGGTTGTAGAAAGCTGGTTGATCATTTGTTTGAAATTGTTGATCATCTCGCCTACATATGTTTACAGGTGGCTCAGGGACAACTGATTTTTTATAGTTATCACGTTTGTGGCCCTCTTGCTTGCATCTGCTACAATTGGCTCCTTACTTTGAGATAGTATACGGTTTGTATTTTTTGGCCGGCCAGGCTGAGGGTTGTCCATTCTAGGAGGAATAGCAGGATGTATATGGCTCGGGAATTCCCATTCTTGCATATCTCCAATGAAATGTATCGATTCAGCATAAGTGCCTTGATATTTCTCCTTTTTAAACCAATCAGATACAAATTGCACACAATCCGTTAAACCCAAAAACCTGGTTACAGCTATAACGTGACCACAAGGTATACCAGAAAGTTGCCATTTGCGACATTCACACACGCGGGTCGAAAGGTTGACTTCACGATTATATCGCCCGTCAAAAACTTGGTATTGATACTGATTAACCCCGTGCACAATCCATGTGGCGCTCTTTAGTTTTTTTTATGAACCTTATCCGCTACCCAATCGGTTATTTCATACTTCATGTTTGCTACATGAATAGATAAAAAAGATGGAACTAATTAGTTCATATTGGAAAAAAACTTTGAAGTGTAATTTTAAACTTTCAGATAAAACTACCTGCAACTTCTTGACGTTTAAAGTACCAGTCTTGCAACATGGCATGATACGTCTCTGCCAACTTTGTGACTAGTAGCTTTCTTGCAGTACAATACACGCATTAACAGACTCGACACTATTTGATGTCATATAATTGTAACGAATCAGTGGGCAATGTGCTCTTGACCATCTTTGTGGTCCAGCTTCACAAAGCTTGTGGTATACATCAGGCTGAACAACTAAGAGTGTGTTCATATTGGTTGTAAATTCATCTGGTGTATACGACTTGCATATTTTCCAGAATAACCTTTTTGTTTTTTTGTTTTTCAAAGATAAGTTCATCATTAGATGACGACAACATACAGCATAAAAGGCTAAAGGGAATTCATTGTGTAATGCCAAAGCTATAGCAGCATGCCTATCAGATATGAACAACAAATTAGTGTTATCGCCTATGCATTCTTTAAGTACCGACATCCATCATGACCAACATGGACCTGTTTCCCCCTTGCATATACCAAAAGCAACTGGCACAATTTGGTTGTTTACATCCATCCCAACGGCTACCAAATTTGTACCCTTGTATTCACCCTTTAAATGCGTTGCATCAATTATAAGCAAAGGGCGTAGATAATTAAAAAACATACGGATCTAAAATAAAATATTAGTCCCATAAAGTGTATATTAACATAATATCATGTTTTAGTTCAAAAAGGATTATCATTACTTACCGAAGCACCAAGGGCAATGAATAACATCTCGAAAACTCCTTTGTCGTATGTTTTGATACGTGTCACTGTCCCTTGGTTTTTTCTTTCTAGATTGTAACAATAATACGGTAGCATTTCAAAGGACTCATACGGTGAACCCCTTATCTGTTGTAACCCATAATCCTTTCCTCTTCAGGCTTGTTGGTAAGATATATTGATTTTATATTCTGACAAAATATCTTGTTGTATATCTTTCCCTTTCAAAACACGCCTATTATCTTGTAACTTAGGAGTGAGAAGGTGAGCAATTACTTTTTTGTTTGCATTTCGATGATTAGGATATGTTTGCGTTTTGGGACATGTGTGAACATCATTCATCCGTGTTATTTGAAACTTACCCGTATTACCCCAACGTTTAGCATGAATTGACCATGCACATTCCTTAAAACGATAACATTTTCTTTCATACCTATTTAAATTTGTTTTTTTTTGATAAAAATTGGTAACCTTCTTCTAAAGCTTTCAACCTAACTGCCAAGTCTAAAGCTTCCTTATTGTCAAAAGTATTACCAATTTTAACTTCAGAATCTTTTTTATAATGCTTTGAAATCATAGGTTTAGAATTGTATAATGGTGTTTCTGGAATGTCATGCATAAATGACATGAACTTCTTCCATTTATGGTACATAGGTTGTGGGTTTTCATCTACACCATCAAAGCAATCATTTTGTTCATTTTCATTTTCGTCGTATGATCCGAACGCAAATGAAAATTCTTGTTTTGTGAAATTAGGGTCATTTATATGACCAAATTCATTGCTTTGAGCATTATATTCGAATTGAACATATGGGTCATCATTGAAATAAGACGTATTCGTATGATTGTTATTAAAAAATGATGTGTTCCTTTCTTCATTAGATGACCCGATGTTTTCAAAAGGCGACTGTTCCATAAAATTGTAAAACATATGATTTTGATTCGTTGACATAAAATTGATAGTTTCTTGTGTTTTTTTAGATTGACAAACATACAAATGTGTTATTTCATCACTTCTACAAGCACAGTCAACAAAATCATTTGCTTCCAAATTGAATTTCTTCTTCATCATGTCATGTAACATTGTGTACGACATATCATCATACATAATGCAACCTCGCTTCGTTTCATTAAAATGTATCATACATTTAAATTGTTTTACATTTGACATCATTTTTATGTAAGATAGAGTTTAGAATGCTTGCATTTCAATTTATGGATATGTTATATATAGTAACTGAATTTTTATCATTGTCAGTGACTAGTCAACTCATTGTCATGTAATAAAACAATAAAATGTCATAAATATTGAGCGATATATTTGAGGATTTGAGGTCAGTGAGTTGTCAACTCATTGTCAGTGACTTGTCAACTCATTGTCATGTAATAACACAATAAAATGTCATAAGTCGCTTGAAAACTAAAAGTCGCTTGAAATAAAACAAACATTGAGCGATCTATTACTTGTCATGTAATAAATTTTTTTTGCCATGTTTTAAATTTCAACAGCAAATTTTCTCTCATAAATACCCTTGTATCAACTTTGAAATATTGAGCGATATATTTGAGGATTTGAGGTCAGTGAGTTGTCAACTCATTGTCAGTGACTTGTCAACTCATTGTCATGTAATAACACAATAAAATGTCATAAGTCGCTTGAAAACTAAAAGTCGCTTGAAATAAAACAAACATTGAGCGATCTATTACTTGTCATGTAATAATTTTTTTTTGCCATGTTTTAAATTTCAACAGCAAATTTTCTCTCATAAATACCCCTGTATCATCTTTGAAATATTGAGCGATATATTTGAGGATTTGAGGTCAGTGAGTTGTCAACTCATTGTCAGTGACTTGTCAACTCATTGTTCGGACTTGTTCAACTCATTGTTTGTAATAAAACAATAATAATGTCTGAAGTCGCTTGGATATAAAGTCGATTTGAAATAAATCAAACATTGAGCGATCTATTACTTATCATGTAATAAAAATATTTTTTTGCCATGTTTTAAATTTCAATAGCAAATTTTCTCTCATAAATACCCCTGTATCATCTTGAATAATTGAGCGATTATATTTTGAGGATTGAGGATCAGTGAGTTGATCAACGCATGTCAGTGACTTGTCAACTCATTGTCATGTAATAAAACAATAAAATGTCATAAGTCGCTTGGAAACTAAAAGTCGCTTGAAATAAATCAAACATTGAGCGATCTATTACTTGTCATGTAATAAAAATATTTTTTTGCCATGTTTTAAATTTCAATAGCAAATTTTCTCTCATAAATACCCCTGTATCAACTTTGAAATATTGAGCGATATATTTGAGGATTTGAGGTCAGTGAGTTGTCAACTCATTGTCAGTGACTTGTCAACTCATTGTCATGTAATAAAACAATAAAATGTCATAAGTCGCTTGGAAACTAAAAGTCGCTTGAAATAAATCAAACATTGAGCGATCTATTACTTGTCATGTAATAAAAAAAAATACATAAATCAAACATTGAGTGATAGTGACTTGTCAATGCCATGTTTTAAATTTCAACAACAAATTTTCTCTCATAAATACCCCTGTATCATCTTTGAAGTTCTCACACAACTTCTTATCCAACTCTCTCAAATGGATTCCAATCTCAATAACGAAAATGATCCATGGGAACTCAGTCTTGATATAGATGATTCCGATCTCCATTTAACACCCGTCCGGCGTCCCTCTAGTAGCACACGTGTTGAACCATCTCCCTCAACACATAATACAGTTAGGATAATACCCGGTCCTGCGGGTATTGTTCAGCAAGCCAAGAAGCTTAAAGAAAATGTTTTTATTATTGGTTCGGATGGGGCTTTAATGTCGACACAAGAATATATGCAGAAAGTGGTTGACGATGTGGGTGAGGATGAGGATTTTAAGAGTGAGGCGTGGGTTAGCGCCACTGACTATGTGAATGCTAATGGTGGCACTGTGACTGGATGTTTAGGAGACATCAATAACTTTCTGAAAAATGGGAAACTTGACCAAGTTGTTGCAATAGTCAAGTCTTGTTCTCTGAATGTGATTGGCGATCTCACAGTCACTATGAAAGATCTCTCAGGTACAATTCCTGGAACAATACATTACAAAGTCATTGGTGAGGGGGGTTATGGAAAGGATATTACTGTGGGAGCTGCTTTGATACTTGCTAATGTTTTAGTTTTTTCTCCGAACCCATCAATGCATTACCTTAATATTACAAAAAAACATGGTTAAGGTTTTTCATAAGGATACGGTTCCTGGAAGTAGAAGTGGCAGTGGTTAAATGTAATGTTTTAACGTTATGTTTTTATTATTATGTAGTGTTTTTAATCTATGAATAAAATTTTTTAATTTAGTTAACGTTTTTATTAATTTCGTACGTTTATGTTTACGTAAATATTTATTTTTTTAGTTTATGAATAAAAGTATTAAAATAAAAAAAAGGTGAGTAAAGTGAGTTTTAGTTGTAAGGGGAGTTCTTATTACGGTTGAAAGAGTTGTAAGGTGAATTTTATTTGAAGAGAGAAAGCTGATGTAGCACTGACGTGTCAGGTGCGTTTCTCACCACCATACCATCTTGCCTCACCGAACATCACACAACTCCCCTCGCCACATGTACAAAATGTAAAGTGACTTTAGGGGGTGTGGAAGGACTCACCTAGGTGAGTTCAAACTCACCTAGGTGAGTTCACCCTTATACCGTCCAGCCTAATAGGCTAATTTTACTATTGTACTATATACTATAAAGTGTTCAAACTTTTTATCTTTTTCTATATAGCTTGATCTGTTTATATCCATGTTTACGAGATCATTATGCCATCATCAACAAGTATCTACAACCCAATTATTTCAAATGGGTTTAAGTTGGGTAAAGGAAGAAGAAAGTAAAGCTTAGACTCTTTTAGCATATACATGAACTTAGATACTTACAATTGTATAAACACTTATGACTTATGAGTGTCGTCATGATACCATTATTAAGATTTCACATAACCTTTGTTTAATTTATCAACGATTCTGTTAGTGCAAATATTACGATACTTAAACTAAACAAGTCATTTGGTTTTAACAATGACAAACAAGTAACTTGTAATACATAACGTAAAGTGTGCAAGTTACGCCTGACCACAACTCATCAATGCGCATAACATTCATCAACATCTCCTCGACGTCTCGAGTCTACTTATGCTTCAACAAAAGCGTCGTATACGTATGTTATGTGATGGCATTATGATCAAATCCATTTAAACAAACCTGAAAATATGATTAACAGTTTTTACAAATTAGGCCTAATGATTAAAACCTCCATTTTACAATAAGTTCATTTTTAATAAAAACCGTTTTAAGTTTTACGTACATTCAATCTAAACAAATTGCTTTTAAGTAATCATTGTTACTTAATAATGATTAATCCATTAGTAAATAGAAGATAATGGGGATTTGACCATTTTGGAAACAAATCGTATAAGATTTTCATACTTGACAAAATCTTTTCCTTTTATGTTTTTGATTGATTTTCCTTCTAGACGAAAAATCAATAATCGGATGTAGTCATAAGTACATAAGATCTAAGCAAAAGATTTTATAGAAGATTTAAAAAGATTTATAAAAATCTTGAAAAATTGGGACCGTGCGGGAGACCACGGATTCACCTGAAAGGCCAGACGGATCCACTATTCCCTGGATCCGAAGCACTTGACGGCCAAGTTTTAGGTTTTTTATTAAATATCCCTATTTTGCTTTAGTTTTTCACCCAAGTTTCTCACAGCCTTTCTTTCACATTTTACACACAAGTTTAGGATCATTAGAAACACGTTATTATAATGTAAAAACACAATTGTTCATCTCATCAATACCCTATTAAACCCGTTGATCCTAATGCTTATACTTTTATTTGTTGCAAACATGATTCTACATGTTCCTCATTCAGCAAGTTAGAGATCTTGCCCTGTCATCACGCCACCTAACATACCTACATTAGAAGATCTGTATCACAAAGCCAAAGACTTGTCATCTTCAATCAACACATCATGTTTAGTTGATATTGATGTTTTAGATTAGGCTTTTTACATCGCCAATTGACAATTATGTCTTGGATTATCATTTTTACACATTTGTGTATCATTCATTATACAAGCATCTAGATGTTAGTTGGTGTATGTGTTCTAGGCCATAAAACACAAGGTTGTTATGTTGGCCATAAAAACTAAGGGTTTAGTTGTACCCGAAAGAAGAACTCAATATTTAGCTTAGTACCGGATAAAGTGTAAGCGACATTAGGTTGGTTCTACCTCGAAGTAGGACTCGGTATTTAGCTTAGTACCGGATAAAGTGTAGGTGAAGTTGTATGGTTTTCTCAGCCTTAAAGGAGCTTGTCAATTTAGTGAAGTAACTCTCGAGTTGGGTACTCGAGGAGAGGAGTAGGGCGAAGAGGAGCTTCGTAGCAGAACCACTATAAATTATCGTGTCCGGTTTTGCACTTCTCTTTTACTTATCGCTTTACATGTATATTTAACATTTAATTCGCTTTGTATGTATGTTGCCATTGAATCTATGATTGTTGTGCTTGTATATTGTGTTGTGAGATTATATGCTTTGTTGTGTTATTTATTATAGTTGTTGTAGTATAAACTTGATTGGTTGTTTGATACAAAAGTCTTAAGTTTATAAAGAAAACGTATCCCCCCCCCTCCTCTACGATTCCACAATTGGTACCAGAGCCACGTCGCTCTTTTTCGAATAAATCGGTTTTTAAAATAGAGCCCGGTCCCATGTATCAAATTTCGTACGCCAAGCGACAATGTAATTTGTAAGTTCTTTGTGTAGTACTTATAATTTTTGGTGTTAAATGAAGGTTGTTACCATAACTTGTGAAGGTCTTTAATGCATCCCAAACAAAAGGTATAATGTATCTAAACGTAGTGATAAACGCTTCTTGCCAAAATTTCAACGCACTTGTGCGATCCACGGATCCACCAAATTTGGAAGCGTCCGTGAGATAGTCGTGTCGTATGGTTTTTAGTAGTGCAAACTTCAAGATAAAATTCGTAGAAAATCAACCGCTGCGTCGGATTTCGCTGAATCAAAAAACAAAGAATTGAACGATATTTTGAATGTACTTTAACAATGAATGGGTCTCAGAGCATTAGTTCAAATTTTTAATATTAGGTCAAATAAGCAGAAATGCCATAGAGTGTCCAAAACTAAATTTTGTTTAGCGTAAAAAGTTGATTTTTACTTTCCTTCGAAGTCAGACACTTCGAGTTGGTTTATTTTGATAGTTGATGTATTTTTATCATTAGAATAAATAAATGTATTTTACAAACTTACTAATTAGAGAAAACTAATTTATTTTACAATAAATCAAGGCTTGTAAAATTTGTTATATCTAATACACAAAACGAAGTGTAGTATTTATGTGTGTTATGCTAAATGATTATTAGTTATACTTTGCATCTTAATATGGTTAATTAATCTCTTATATGCTTATTGCATTTGTAGTTGTGCTTCTTTGTTGATTAGCATAATTTCATCATGTGCGTTATTTATTAGTGTTCATGTATATGCGTCAATTGATCTTCTAGTCTCGCATCTCTTGCACTAGTGAGAATTGTCTTTTGCCATTGCATTTTAGGTTATAGATCACTATGTTTACCGCAATTTGTTTATATCAACATGTTTTATAAATCCTATAATTTAAGTTAACCTACTTAAGACTGAGAGCTAAGCAAGTTTGTCAAACCTTTTGAAGAATATTGTCTTGCACGATTATCGTGTTACTAATTCATGTGATAAAATATGTCACCACCATATATTAAACACTTTTATTTTATTAAAGTCTCAAGATGGTCTCTAGGATATGTCATCCTATTATCTTGCTTAAACATAGGTTGTCTAAACAAGAGAAAAGATCATAATAACACATTAGTATATAAGAAAAGGAAAATGTGTTTTAAAACTCAGTTTATGCTTGCATTAGTCTAATTCACAATCTCACAATATAAATATTCGGATGAAATGTGAACTTAGTATTTCTTTGTAATTCTAATTTTGAAAAAGAATTAAACCTGTTCTTGGTAAAGAAAACACTTTTCATTTTGAAGTCTTAAGATTCGACTATATATCTCCTATATAAAAATTAAACTTGAAATGAAAATATTCGCTTAGTCAAAAAGGTTTTGGAAAATATATAAACATGTAGAAGTGTTCGAAAGACTTTCGTATTGAGATTAAAAAATGACTCTAGATAACTTTATATTAAACTCTTTTAGATAATGTCGAAATCCGTAAGCATATGTGCACATAACTAATAAGTTTTTCTCACATATAAAATATACAACAATACCTGAAACAAGTAAATCTCTTTATTACACTTAAGACTAGTCTTAGTCTTAATAAAACACATTAGGAAAATATTTATTTCTTTTCTTTTAAAAGAGTGTTAGTGAGGGTCAAGAAAGATTTCAGATATATATCGATTCATTATTCAAATTATGATTGATATCATCTTTCGAATCTAATTGCCAAGTTCTTTTGAGTTTGGATATGAAATCGGATTCATTATTTGTCTAGCTTCAAGATTATATCAAAACCATAACAAAAGATATTATCTCGAATCTACATACTCAATCACACTAGGTTGATATGAAAATAATGTTATCCCTTTCAAAGACGAAAAGAATATACATCGGTTCATAACTCACACTTGTGATAATGATGTTATATTGAGTCTACATGTCCAATAGGTGTGTTCCTATTATTAATAATAACATGTTTAAAATGCATGTCATGTAGCTTGACGCTTAGATGTTTCATCATGATTTTCCAGTAATTACCTTGCAATGCATTTGCGTAAAGTTTGTCATCTCCGAAAGACCAAACACGTAGCAAATGACAATGTATGTAACTTTGCTCATAACAATTCAAAGCATGAATTTCAAGACTCAAATTTTACTTCTTGTTAAAAAACTTTTTGCTCGTTACCAAATAAGCATAACATTGAGTTTTAAAACTGATTTTAAACTCGAGAACATTTCAATTATCTAAGATTAGGATTGGGAATTATGAAACATATTCTATAAACCATTATTTTGTTTTCTTTCTATAAGTGATGGAGTGAATTTCGAGTATAAAGCATGATTATTATTTTCAGACCGATAATTAATTCTCATTATTCTATCCCAATTACAAATGTTCTAAATATGAACATGGAGTCGAGATTAGAATTTATCTAGGTAGCAAAAATATCAATAAAACGACCATAGATATTTTTCGATTCTACATGTTTAACTATTTTTAGTTATTACATAAAATTACGAAATAGATCATAAGACGAAAAAAATAATCATTGAATTGCAATTCACACTTGTATTGAAGATGCTTTGTTGCATCTAAATGTTCATAATGCTTGTGTTATTAGCAATGGTAAAAAATATGCTAAAAGCTAACACACTTCTAGTAGGATTAACATCGTTGAAATTCCATCAGGAAACCCATGACAACTTCCATGTTACGCTCAAAACTTAGACGTCGAATCCGAAAGTTCAAACCAAGAACCCTTATAACATATATAAGCTTCTTCTATTACTAAAAAGTTAACACCATCGCCCAAATAACAAGAAATCATGTTCTATCTGTTTTCAGAAAACTTTACGACCTACGAATCCTCCATATGGAGATCCGTCTTTGATTTAGGTAGATACGTCTGTGATCATCAAATTTTAATATATTCCTTTTGTAATTTTGTACTCGTCTAAGGTCTAACAAACATGTAACTAACCTTTAGTACATTATAAATTTTATAATTGAATATTCACAATATCTATTGAGGTAAATAACCTTAATGAAATTACTTTCAAAAAGATATGCAAAGGTGCATTTTTAGAACGCTTTAATGTAGCACATTCTACCTTGTCACACTTAAGTGTACTCCTAAGTCTAGAAGACTCAATCTTGTTTAAACTCACGACATCTTGCTTGCTCTCTTATTTAACCCTATTGATTGTAATCGTCATGATTTAGGATTATGAGAACCGGAAATTGAAAATATTTAGTTGAGTCATATTAGGCCAAGTATTAGTGGACAATGCAAATTTCATCTTTGCTACACTTCATTAGGTAAATGCGGGAATTCTATTTATTCTAAAATGCGAATGACTACTAGAGAATCTATTGCACTAGAAATTCAATTTAACCTAACGGTTGAATTGCTTTTGGGAAGGAAGTTGGGTTCGTGGTATAACCCATAAAAATAGTCATGTTTAGCCTCAATTGAGCACTACTAGTGATAGTCTCATATTCATTCTTTAACTTGATTAAATGGCTCTTTCTTAATATGCTTAATGTTAGTTTACATTAATGAACTTTGTATTTCATTAGGAGCGCTTATTAGTCAAGTAGTAATTAGGATTCTCTTTAATTCGATCTTAGACGTACTGCACATCGCATATGTATTTTTGTGATTTCAAAATGTTAACTTGTTCTCGTGAGATATGATTATATTTTCTTCATGTTATTTTAATACTCAATGATTACTTGCTTAATTGTTGAATGCATAATTATTTAGACGGTTTTGTTTTTGGTTAGCAATCCCTATTTAATATCTCTAAGATTATTTTTATGATCCATGTTATCAAATGCTAAATGCTAACATGTTTTGTATGATCTATGCATGTGATGTAACCATAGTGTTATATGACTTTTTATATGATCTATGTGTTTCTCTTGTGCACCCACACTATATCATTAGGTCCGTCTATCTAGATAAACATACATACGTCACAGTCTTGTAAATTAATATATTTGATTGTTATGATTAATACGTTTAAGTGACTCAGTGTCTGTTGAGTTTAGGGTATTGTCTCGTGTCACTCTAAATTTTATCGACGTTATACAGGCATAATCGTCTTAATCCCTAAGATTTTGTTTAGGATCACTTTGTAATTTATCTTATTTATTTACTTGATTCTTTTATTCACGATTACGTTTTTCCGTTCCCTCGTCGTAATACGGTTACAAATACTCAAAAACTCCCCATTGTAACTCTGTTCACATTCTCTGTTACTTTATCAACCGTCCTATATCTTTTAGGGATTCGCTCCTTAACTTTAAACGTTTGTATCTCTCATTTTTTCTACCTAACTAATACACGTAACCTTAATAGCACCTCTTAGCCACTATATAGATGCTAATATTTTCTCACCATTAATTTCGCTACACACTCTAAGAGTAACCTCATACCTCATCAGGTGATTGTTCTATGAACATTAGCAATGCTTGAGAAGAGATACGTAACTTCACGATTAAAGATAGTCGTATGCTAACCATCATCCCTATTGACATTGTCAAGGTCATCAGTTCCGTTATCTTTAGTTTTATTCTTTATTTATTTTTATTATTCGACAAGTTATGTCCGGATGAGCACGAATTAAGTGGGAAGAGAAAACACACTCTTCCTTTCACCAAGTTCTTAAGAGCTCACGAATGTGATTCTTATTCCTTAGAAACCGATTTAAACAAACCTTTACCCTACGGACTTATTTCGTTTTCCATCACACATGTACACCTCGTTCACACAAACCAAATTGGTGACCAAGATAGTAACCTGGCTCTTTTTTCCTAACTTCACCATTAGGACTAATACCTCCTCAAACAAAAACAGTCATTTATTTTTCCATAAGAACATTAGTGTGTCTTTTTCCAAACACAAGCTACACCCGTTCACACAAACCGATTTA
The DNA here is from genome assembly GCA_026074375.1 of Tanacetum coccineum. Taxonomy (NCBI): domain Eukaryota; kingdom Viridiplantae; phylum Streptophyta; class Magnoliopsida; order Asterales; family Asteraceae; genus Tanacetum; species Tanacetum coccineum. Next base: position 12,645 of record BQNB010062937.1, read on the forward strand.
GGGTCACTTGTTCTCCTTACACCGTAAAATACCACGCTAAGTACACCACGTTCACATATTCTTAATGAATTAAACAAACGTGATTCTTATGTCACTAGAAACCCAAAGTAGCAAGAAACACTCAACTTTTATTCTAAACAAGCATAAGTAACAACGTTCACATAAACACAATGGTTCTCAAATTACTTACCCTGACAGACCATTATTGGATCAATACCTCCTCAAGACATGAACACTTCACTCTTTTGGAATATCTCATTACTAGACCTTTAAACCCTTAGAAGTAAACTTACGAAGAAACGTCGTCTACACACACTCCAAAGACTGTACAACTACAATCTACTCGTGATGGTAATAGGATAGTTTGTGAACCGTCAATTCTTATAACACAAAACCTTGGCAGGTATACTTCTCTCTTGATTGTGACTCTGATCCTTTGACCCGCTATGTCGATCATACACAAACCCTTACTCACTTAGACTTCACTCTTAATAGGGATGCACTTACTTTCACTTACCAAACCTCACAAGAAACACTTTAACCATACACTCATACCTAATAACTACACTTTACTCTTGATAGTAATAGTTAGTTCAACAACCTTTAATCCTCACAAACATCATACTCAAAATGTATCCCTACACAATCTTAACATCAAGAACATTTAACCAACTTGATCACATTCACCACCAAATATTAGTCCTCACTTTCAAACTCCCATACCAAAGAAATTATCTCCTCGAGAACACTTCACACTTATCCAATAACCATTACAAGTGATCCTTTCATTTTTTCCACATTTGAGTCTTTTAGTTTTGTTTCCACTTACTAGAAAGTGAAGAACATAAAGAAGATATTTAATCTTCAAGTGTTATCAAGTCACCACATTGTTGTGTCTTTCATTTTTTCTTTCACTATAAAATACCACCTCGTCTCACACATCCACCTTTGTTCGTCAACATTGACAACCAAACACATGCAACCCAATCACTCGTGTCATCGTCAGTGCGAACGATATATTATTCTAAACCGTCCTTATTAACCTTATCTCAACACCTTCCCTCTTCGTTCTCGCTCATCCTTCACCACTTTTCATTATATGGAATTGTTTTTATTTACTTATAGGTGCATATCATTTTTCACTATTTATTCTTGTCATAATATAACTACTTTCGAGAATATATTTTTGACATGACGTGTTAAAATATTATTGACATCATTCTACTTGTATATGTCATAATAATTATTTTATAATAATTATTATTTTTCTTTCTTCTAAGAACATAATTGGAGTATGTCTTCTTAACAAATCATCCTTATCGTCAACATTTAGTTCGACCCAAAGTCTTACAAAAATATTTTTCCTAGAACACCCCACACATGAAAAGCACACATAGTGCTTAACAAACAAACCTTGAAGATTTAGAAAATATCTCAATACAACCTTGTCGAAGTCTATCGAAGTCAAATCATATTCTATTTTAGATAATCATTTCTTAAGGAACATGTCTTCTAAAAACGATAGTACTCCTTATCCGAATGACATCTTGGATGAAGTCGTTCTCATAACAACGGTGTGTCAAACTATAAATGAATTATGTTCACGTTTATTAAAGTTGTGTGATTGGTTGGATAAATTTGGTATCAATTGAGTCTTAGTCATCTTGCACATGTCTTGGTTCTTTTTATCTATGTTTTTATTTTTTAAAATAGAATTGCATGTGTCTAGTATCCAACATTTATTGAAAGTGTCATACTTTAGAGTACTAATACCTAAGACATGCATATCATGTTCCCCGATAGTATATTACTATATGTACTTTTGATATCATAATTAATGATTTTGCTATCTTACTATGTGAGATTATTATTTTTGACACTTTTTATCACGATACTTAACATCTTTATAACTTGTTATGTTATCCTTTTTAGACCCTTACTTGCTATTGTTCATGATTTTAGTATTTACATGCTAAGTGAGTTAGGTTATGGCTACAAAACTGGGTTCTACCTATTTTTGAGGATCTCTACGGCCGACAGATCCAAGGATGGTGGATCCGTCAGTGCTTTGGTAGATCCGTCCTTAGCAGACGCCAAAATTCGAAATTTATTGATTTTTAACTTTTAGCACATTGTCTATTAGTTATGCTACTTGCTCCTAAACATTATCTTAAACCTTAGGATCAAAATACTATTATTATCTATCTATTTTTTTTGTTACTTACATAACTATCATCATTATTATGAATATGTGTGCTTGTCTACTAACTTTATTTTGTGAGTAACACTTTCGCAATGACTCCAATTTCTCTTGGTGTTCCAAACATGAGGGAGCTTCCGACAAGCACTTATAGAGTGCATCTTGTATACATTTAGTTGTATATACTCGTCCAACGATAATTCATGTTTCGCACTAACTATTTTTTGTGGTTTTTGATAATACCTTGATGCCTCAAATAAGGGAGAGCATTCGTCAAGAAGAAGCATACACGTATTTATCATATATTTCTCATATTGCTTCATGATATATATATTATGTTGCACAAAACTAACCCTTGATGTAGGTTAAGTCTTTGTAAGAAATTTGATTCATGGATTCATTAACAACTAAGGTCAATAATCATAGGAGTGCAAAGAGCTAGGGGAGTCTCAGGGCCTCAATGTAGATAGTCAAAGTTGCTTAGAAAGATGAATATTGAAGTTAGAAACTTCACTGAGGATGATGCAGCTTCGCTCTTTCTAAGGGAGAGACTGAAACAAGTTTAACTTGTCTAAGGCACCCTTTAGTCGAACAATATGGATGTAAGACGTGTTAAGGAGAAGGATTCAAAGGATTGGTGCAGTTACACCTTTTTGTTCTCGAGAAGCAAAAAGGGGGAGAAGGAAGTGTAAACGAGTAACTTTTAAATTTTACGATGTTTATAAGTTGTAGCAATTTGTCATCCCTTTGTTTAATTTATCAACGATTCTGTTAGTGCAAATATTACGATACTTAAACTAAACAAGTCATTTGGTTTTAACAATGACAAACAAGTAACTTGTAATACATAACGTAAAGTGTGCAAGTTACGCCTGACCACAACTCATCAATGCATACATTCATCAACATCTCTCGACGTCACGAGTCTACTTATGCTTCAACAAAAGGTACGAATACGTATGTTAAGTTGCATTATGATCAATCCATTTAACAAACCATAAAAAATGATTAACACGTTTTTACAAACTAGCCTAATGATTAAAACCCATTTTATCAATAAGTCATTTTTAATAAACCGTTTTAAGTTTACTTACATCACCACTAAACAAATGCTTTTAAGTAATCTTTTACTTAATAATGATTAATCACATTAGTAAATAAGATAAATTAGGATTAACCACTTTTGGAAACAAATCTTATAAGATATTTCATACCTTACAAATCTTTCCTTTTTAATGTTAAGATTGATTTTCCTTCTAGAACAAAATCAAATCAGATTTTATAAGTACATTAAGATCTAAGCAAAAGATTTTATAAGATTTAAAAAAGATTTATAAAAATCTTGAAATTGGACCGTGCGACCCACGGATCCACCTAAAAGGCAGACGGATCCACTATTCCTGGATCCGTAGCACCTTGACGGCCAAGTTTTAGGTTTTTTTTAATAAATATCACCTATTTGCTTAGTTTTTCACCCAAGTTTCTCACAGCCTTTCTTTCACATTATTACACACATTTAGGATCATTATAAACAAGTTTTTATAATGTAAAAACACAATTAATCATATCATCAAAACCCTAATAACCCTTGATCATAATGCTTATAACTTTTATTTGTTGCAAACATGATTCTACATGATCCTCCATTCAAGCAAGCTTAGAGATCTTGCCATCATCATCCACCACATACCTACATATATGAAGATCTATCACAATAAGCCAAAAGACTTGTCATCTTCATCAACAACATCATGTTTAGTGATCTTGATGTTTTAGATTAGGCTTTTACATCCAATTGACAATTATGTCTTAGTTCATCATTATACACATTTGTGTATCAATCATTATACAACAAATTAGATGTTACTTGGTTTTTGTATTTAGGCCATAAAACACAAGGTTTGTTATGTTAGGCCATAAAACATAATGGGTTTGGTTGCACCCGAAGAAGGACTCGGTATTTAGCTTAGTACCGAATAAAGTGTAAGCGACGTTAGGTTGGTTCTACCTCGAAGTAGGACTCGGTATTTAGCTTAGTACTGGATAAAGTGTAAGCGACATTGTATGGTTTTCTCCGCCTAAAAGGAGCTTGTTGATTTAATGAAGTAACTCTCGAGTTGGGTACTCGAGGAGTGGAGTAGGTCAAAGAGGAGCTTCGAAGCCGAACCACTATAAATCATCGTGTACGTTTTGCGGTTTCTTTTACTTATCGCTTTACATCTATATTTGCCTTTATCACTTTATATTTATATTCGTATTGCATCTATGTTTGTGTTGTGATGATATGCTTTGTTTGATGTTCTTAAGTATAGTTATTGTAGTATAAACTTGATTGATTGTTTGATACAAAAGTTTTAAGTTTATAAAGGAAACGTATTCACCTCCCTTATGATTCCACACACTGGATAAGCTGAACTGATCAAATATACACATCGAGTAAGTATGAAAACATCACGAATTACCTTTGCAGCTCTGATGCCACATGTGATTATCAAAGATTGCATATCGGAAGGTCGGGGAAGCTCAAAGTATGAATAAGCCATATCTAGAGAGAGAAAGCTTTTCACAATTTTCAAAGGTTTTTAATAAAAGAGAAAATGTAAGGAAAATACAATTTGAAGCTTCACCCTCTAATGTTGATTAGAGGGGTTATTTATAGGTCTAACACAAGGGAAGTTTCCACTAATTTATTTCTAGCCCTTGTGTTTTAACTTACTAATAAACTAATGTAATTCCCATAATGACACCATATTTTTCATTCCTAACAAATATTTATACGGAGATACGTGAGTCTATAGGGTCATACACATATACATCAAACTTTTGTAATATAATTAACATATTTATAGTATGTATATTAATTATATTCATTTCATGATTTAACTTAACGGTCGTTAATTAGTCCGTTTGACGAATAATTAACGTTGAACCATTTAATTAATGTGTATTGTACATATTAATTATGTAAGTCCAAAAACTAATATGGAGGGTCCATATGTGTAATATGTGACCGGCCTAAGGGGGAAACAAGGAAGGAAAAGGCTTAGCTTGTTCCTAAAGTAATTGTATTAGGATTAGAAAAGCCCTAAACTCACCCTCTATATACAAGTCCTTTGGAAACACAAAGCTGATCCTTCTCTTCTCTTTTATCATCCCAAAGTGATCGGTTTGTACACCCCTATTAGGATTTACAAATCAATTTTACCATAAAACCAGAAGTATGGTTTTGTTTTTCGTATCGTGAACTAGAACCAGCATTCGGGTAGTATTGTTAATGTGTAGTGTGGACTATTATCATAGAGAACACCTAATTTGGTGTTTTGATTATGTTTTATGGGTTTTTGTAAGAACACATGAGTGTTCATTGAGTTTCGTTTGTTTCTCGAATCAAGAACTAATAGGTTAGTATTTTATGTTATGTTGTTAATTAAATGCACACCATACGCCTCCCTTTGGGACGATTCTCTACTGCGTATTACTTGATAATATAGGCTAATTAGTTGACAGATCCCAACAGTGGTATCACGGGCCATCGTATGGTGTTTTTGTTACATAAAAAACGTGTAAAATTGCTTAAAAACGCTTGTTTTTTTCTTGTTTTCTTTGCTTGCTTCTTGGACAACCATTAAGGCATATTTTCTGCATAAAACGAGTCCTTAAAATCAGTATAATGAAACCTAGATAGCAAAATTTTACGCGTGCATGACGATGTCTTTTTATGTGCTTTAAATTCGTTGTTTTTTGGCTTATTTTCTGTGTAAAAATATATATATTAAGTTCTATCTTTTGTATTGTAGTCTTTCGAACCAAACATCATTTATTATAATGACAATACTCACTATATTCCTTAATATTCTCAGTTTCTCATTATCATTTCTTTTCCAATTACTCAATACAAACCAAGCCCAGGCAATATATTCTCTCGTTACTTCGTTTGGTAGTCCGACTATAGCATGTCATCTTCATCCAAAAATGTTGGATCATATTGTTAGTTATTACAATCATAATCTATACTTAATTTTTCAATCCTATATAAGGATCATTTTAAATCCTAATTTTCTGGTGTTAAAGTTATGTGAAGACAACATGTTTGATCATTTGCCTATAAGGGAGTTACAATCTGTATAGTAACCAAATCAAAATACTCGAAATACTTAAACCTCTAATCGAGCATTTAACGTTATATTTAAACAGTTCGCTACCAAAACAACATCAATCAAAATTTGAATGTTAAATAGAAAGAACACATGGTAAAAAAAACTACTACTGTAAAAAGCATGGAAAGAACTTGCCTCTTGCCATATAGTTTTCTAATGTATCAAATGTTATCTTCTATTGCAGGTGTTATGTTGTTGTTGTTCGAGTAATGATTTGCTACTCACCATGTTTGTTTTATGTAATGTTGTCATCATGTCAATTATAATCTAGTTTAAATTTAGTTGCTGGTTTTCTCGGTCGCTTTTGCTACAACGTTTCATTGGTGTTTGTTGTTACATGCCCAAATGTTGCAAAAAAGTATAAATCATGTAAAAGTGGGGCTATGAAACTCACCTCAAGTGAATAATATGATCAATAAAATAACTCAAGTTCAAGTATTGCTCGAGTCCTAATTGCGATGTAGAATATGTTATTTATCAAACCACTTAACCAATCAATAAGAAACTAGAGAGAGAAAGAGATGGAAGGAAGGTTTCCAGTAAGAGAAAGGAAGATAGAATATTATATTAAAGAGTGTGTGTAAAATGAAACCAACCAACATCCTCTCCAAGCTATAGAGAGGGTACTTATACTCCTAGTTTGGCCGGCCATGGGCTCTTTAATGGGCTTTCCACGGGCTTTGGCCTTTCTACCTTACTAAGGTTCCAAAAACTATATAAGACCTACAGCTATGTATTTTAGGAGTAACTGAGTCTTTTCTTGATTCCTAACAATCTCCCTCTAATGGATGTCATATCCTTTTACAAAATATCTTAAGCTTAGCATTCTATGAATGTCTTCGGTCTTTGCTCGTGGTCTTGACTTTTGTCTTTCAATTTGTGATATGCGTAGTGATCTTTATACTTTAGGCTTGAACTTGTTCCTTTAAGCTTGACTTGCATGTGAATTTGAGCTTCTTTGAGATCATCAGCCAAACATAATCTCTTATCATCATATTGTGATCTTTTGCCATCTTGTGAACTTGTGACTTTCGAACCAACATGCTCATACTTTTCTTGATCTTGAAAGTTTGTGAAGTCATCTTTCTTGAAGTCTTTAATAACACTTCGTCACTTCAAGAAGGACGTGCGGTATCAGAGTAACGGAAGTCTTGAAACATGTACTTGAGCTTTCATGATGTCTTTATATTTGTCAGTCGAGTATGAGCATGTGGCTATGAATCTTGACTTGTCAGTCGAGTATGACCATCGGGATTACCTACATGAATGGGTTAGTGATATACAATATATATGGATGAAAGTGTCTTTGTCACTTTGTCGAATACGGTATCAATAACCACGGTTCCCCGTTAATCAGTATAAATACTGCATGTGATCAGGTAGAATTTCGAAGAATCTCCTTGACAAGGTTTCGCAGCTGCACTAGTCGTTCTTATTACCGGAACGTCTTAAAGCAGACAACATGGTATAAGTAAACCGGTAAGACAAAGTCTCGCTAATTGAATCAAAAATTGATTTGAAAATCAATCGACATGTCACTTGCTAAAGTGATTTTGTAACACATCTAGAGTTTTATGCATTTTAAAAATTCATCAATCGTCAATTCATAGTATAGACCAAATCAATATCCAGTGTCTCAAGTTTTATCCATATAGGATCTCACAAGTCACCTACCACAGAGCTTGTTTGATGTTGGCTCTGGAAGGATTTACATCGTCATTGTAAATACTTTAGTATCACTCGGATGTTCTGGCAATATCACAAGGATAATGCGTAGGACTCTTAAGATATTACTTGTTTTCACAGTGTATGAAAAACAAATATATTGGAATAGTGTCCTAGTAAGATTTATGGATGATCTCTTTTGGCTCTAGACTCGATAATGCACTTTTAGTTTTAGTCATCGAAGGCTGGAGCAGACTGCCACCTTTTCATTACCAACTAACTCGGAGTGAGTAAGTCGATAGAAATGTGTGTAATCTCCGTGAGAAATGAAATAAGAATTTTTTGAGAGACCTTGAGTGGTTAGGGAGGGTTGTGCATCGCATTACTGGGTCTATGATGACTATCTTCAATACCAGACAATAGCTTAGTTTTTCTGATAGCATATGTATTGACCCGGTTTCTGCCTAAGTGTAAGGAGGGCTTCTTTCTTTTCACCCTTTATCTTAACTTTTCTTTTTCATTCTTCAACCCCTTCAATGCTTACCAAGACTTCGTCACTAACACCTTGTTGGGTTTGTTCTAGTGTTAGCTCTATCTTAGTCCGCATTTTTTCTCTTTTCTCACTTTTTCTCCTTTTTATCATACCTAAGGACTTCTATTCTATCTAATGGAATGTCCCTGGGTAGATCCCTCCGGTTCTGGCTGGATTGTGGGAACGAACACCTATACCTAACCACCTTATAACTCTAATAAATTAAATATATGGTCGGTCTTTTGGTATTGTTCACAGCCTTAAAACCATTTGAAAAACATCGATAAAGGTACTTTGTTATATAAATCAAAACATTTAGTACCTCGATGGTTTTTAACTTTCAAAATTGCTCCCCCTATATATGTGCATCGATATTCAAAAATGTTTAGCACATACGAGGAAGAAGCTGCACTAGAGTCATTAAAATCACATTTTACAAGTTATATATTTTAATCACATTTTCTCCCCTATCAAAAATGTCAAATCTCTTGATATTTTAGATATCAATTGATTCAAATATGTATGAAAATTATTTGGGGAGAAAAATATTCTAATTATATATATTTAGCCTTATTAGGAATATTTTGATGCCCCCCCTGAATTTATGAGGGAATTATATGGTGTTTGAGTACGTTAATTTGAAAGTTTTTGAATTTACTAGGAAATTATTGAAAATTCATACTCAAATACTATATATGCCTATTATTAGTCCTACACTATTTATTTACATATACATAAGTTTTATGATTACAAGAGATGACCTGAAAGAGTAAGACAAAATATGAAAAAGTCATATTGTCCGCTGAAGTAGTCTAAGGTCTTCCCCGTAATGTCTACCACCAACAAACTTTTCCAAGCTTCTCATCAACCTTCTTTCCCGCAACTGATGATCAATTTCTTTTACCATGATGTAAGATTGTGTCTTGTCCAAGTGACTCTATCTTCTCTTTGGCATGGCTTTATTATACCCCATCCTTAAATTTGTAGCCATGTCATGAAGAGTGTCACAAACCGATTGTAGTGTACCGTCACTGAACTTGTAGAGCTCATCAGAACGCATCAATCTCTTTCTGTTCAGCTTGTCTTCATAAATGACTCCTTGAGGATCTGAGAGAGTGGTATATGGTGCTCTTCGTGAGAGGTCTTCTTCACGTGTTCTTGGCTTGGATAAGTTGAGCTTCTTTTGGTAGCTCTCGACACCAAATTGAAGATCTTCCAATCTCTTCTGGATTACAATACGTCTTGTGAACATATGTAATGCAGCGGCCAGGTGGACTATGTCCTCGCCTTTGAGGTTGAAGAGTCTGTTCTGAACAACGAGAAGCAGCATATCCTTGATGTCTTTTAGATGAAGTCGTAGAAAGTCGCCTTCCATGAACTTGTACAATTGCTGATCAGATCTTCGAACTTCAATCTCCTCAAGATGACCATAAACATACCATACGTTAACTTTGACATTTGTCACTGCAAGAATTCTTTTGGTGGAGTACACATCATGTTTGGACAACCTCTTGGAAGCATATCTGTAGAATCTTTGTCTTTTGGGTCCCTAGTGTGAAGTACCTAAAAGAGCATGCTTGTCATATGCTACTTTTATAGGACTCCACAAGTTGGGTACCATATCTTCAATTCCAGGTAAGTCGTACTTAGCAGCCTTTGTCTTGGTCAAAGAAGTTGTGTATGTTCTGCCGGTGCTTTCTCCTTGCAAGTATGCCAAGTCATTGTTGAAGAAGTAATCAACCAGGACAACCTGACAATTTCTTGATTAAATCAGAGGTAGTAGTTTGCTTAAGTGGAATAGATATGTATCACCTTCAGGGTTATTCTAATCTAGTTGATCAGTCGGTGCTTTGTAACATTCTTCCATATTGTATTCGAGCTCAATAAAACTCCTATAAGTTCCTTTGAGAAGATTGTAAGCCGGTCCTACCAGAATATCTTGTTTGAGATCACTAATCTGCAGGCGGTTCATGACAAATGCACTGAAGTCTATCGGAGTGCTCATTAAATCATTGAATGTTTTGGAAGATGTTTCTGCTTTGGCAAGGTTACTAAGCCATTTATGAGTTGGCTTATTATCAACTGTTTTACCTTCATTCCATTTAGGATCTGGAGTAGGAGGCCTTTCTGGTTTCTTAAACCAATCCTTTGGGTTAGCCTTGACAACAGGTGGTTCATCAGTGTTACCCGTGTCTTCTCCAAGATTCTGTGGCACTTGAGTATCTCCAGCCTCAAACACTATCTCCTTTACTTGTGCAGACTTGGCAGTAGCTTTTAGCTAAGACTTGGTGGTGCCTTTGGAAGTTCCAGTTGACTTGGCCTTCTTTTATAGTTCAGTTTCTTTGCATGTCTTCTTCCTTTTCAACCCTTAGCCTGGTCCAGCAGGAGGGCCTTCATCTCTGTCAGTATCGTCTGGCTTTCTCTTCTTTAACTTGTCAGCAACACCTTTATCCATGGCATATTTATCCTTAAGAATCGACTCCATGAGAGCATGATATAGAGCTTTATGCTTGGAATTTTATTCAAATGACTTGGTTTTAGTCATGGTCTCGAACAAGGTTCGTTTCTGATCAAATTCCTAAAGTGCATCCACATCAGATGATACGATTGTATATTTAGGCTCTTGCTGTTTTCCTGCTTGTTCCATCTTGATCTTGTGAATATCAGCAGCGCTTTTCTGAGGTTTCGGTTGCTGTTGGAGCATATCTGTGACATATGCTGGAACAGAGTGTTCCTTAACGAGTTTTACAGTATGCCTCTGGAGTGCCTTATGAAGAGCATCATCCAGACTTGTTCTAAGGTACTCTTTAACAATGATTGGAACTTTAAATTTGACAGCTGCACGAATAGTTGAACTGTGATCAACATTTCTGAGTGTCTTGACTTCATTTTCTATGTCAGAAAGTCTTTGATGGATAGTGGTAAGGGTTGAGGAATCAGTAGCAGTAGTTGTTGGTTGTTGCTTGTGTAGTTGTTGGTCTTGGGATTGGTGTTGATTGTTGTTGAAAGGAGATGAATAGTGGAATAGGTGGAGGAATGGTTGTTACCGGAGAAAATGAAGTTTCAGGGATAACCGTAAAAAGTACAGTGAGAAGAGGTGAGGTATGAATACTTGGATCTTCATGTTAGACTTTGATATCCATTATTGAGATAATTTCTGTTTCACCCGGGGGAATGTTATCAAAGTTGAGAAATTTGATGGCATAGTCGGATGAGATAGAAGAACTTTGTAGTGGAACTTCAGTCTTTTGTGTAGTAGAGACAGCTATAACTGTTGCATGAGCATCACCCTTGACTTGATCACCTCCAACTTCTTGACTAACATTCTCGTGCTCAGCATCAGTCATCTCTTCATCATCTTTCCCTTTACCTTCACACTCTGAGTCTTTCAACTCCACATTCACATCACTATACATCTCTTTATTAATACGTTCAAATTCCTCATCATCTATGTTTTCATCATCAGTAGGTACATAGTCATCAGGAGTATGTATAAACTCATCTTCTTCTTCATCATCAGTCTTAATAGCAGCTTTGTCATCATCATTAGATTATGTTCTTTCATCATCACTTTGCTGATCATCATCGTCATTATCATCATCACTATCTCCCCAAGACTCATATTCACTTTCAGAAGAATCCGATTTGGACACATCGGGAACCCCTAGTTTTAAACCAATTCCTTCACTTGTGCAATTGACTTGCCTTTTGGATCATCAGGAACCTCTGATTCTAAATCAACTCCCTCACTTGAGCCACCTTCTTGATGAATGTTTGTTTCCCGTTTGCTTCTTTTGATAGCCTTTTTTAACTGAGCTTCCTCAAGTGACGCGACTTCAAACAACAATTCAATCCCTTTGCTTCTTTCAGCCTTTGCTGGTTCCTTTTTCTTTGACACAGACACACTAGGAGTGTCTCTGATTTGAACACCAGCAGATTGTCTTCTAGCAGCAGGTTTCTTGACAGGTTTCTCTACAGGTTCTTCAACAGCAACAAGATCTTTCTTCTTTGAAGGAGAACCACGTTTCTTAAATTTTCTTTCTTTCTTAGGAGTTGCAGCTCCTGTAGCGAATGCTAGATAATTCTTATAGGCAGGAGAGTCCCGCATCTGCTGATTAGTCATCCTTTCAGGAAGTAGTTCTCCATACACTTGATATTCATCAGATTTGGAGACAAATCTCAAGGTACCCAAAACACTATCATCACGAATAGTGTGCATGAAAATTTTGTTCCTCATAGAGATTGACGTATCTTTAGAAATGAAGTGATGGATGATGACCTTTGTGAATCTGGGATAGTATATCTTTTCTTGTTTCTTATGGTCTCTGTTGTCTATCTGGAACACGAAGTCTTCCCAAAGTAGTTCAACAAAGTCACCATTCTTGTTGTAGTACATACCCCATAGTATTTGTGCTCTTGAGAGTCTGATCTTATCAAGACCAGTAATTTTTCCAAATAGACACTTGTTGATGACTGAAGCAAAGGTTCTCCATGGTTGGTGCATTTGATCAACAACCATATATGTGACAGATTTAATGTTACTTTTGTGCCTAAGTTTTTGATAAAAGTGACAATTTCTTCATCTGAAGGAGGTGCATCAAACTCTTGATTTGGAAGTCTTGGACAGATCTGGAGAATGTCACAAAAGACTTCTACATCAATTATGCATTGCTTCTTGTCCAGCTTGAACTTGTATAAAGATGAGTTTTTGATCTTGGTGATGGTGTGCCAGAACTGATGCATATAGATTTCCAGGACTTCTGCAGTGATTAGGAAAGCTGGGTAGATGGGAGAGAGAGAGCAAGAGAATCCAAGTCAACTTGATAAGTGGGTTCCTTTGGAGTATTTGTTAGATCAATTCTCATGTTGCATTGCCCAATCTGGACACGATTCTCAGGTGTAACCAATTCATTGTCAAGAGCAACTTGTTGATCAGCAATTGGATTCATGGTTCTGCTAAGATTTGTCAAATACAGTTTATATATAAACAGATATATATTACTGGATGACAACTTGGTTCATATAGATAAAATTAAGATACAAGATGGAATTTTATCTAGGGATCAGGCACAGTTTATTAGGCAAGCAATTAATACACAGGACGATGAACAATAATCAGAAAGTCAACATGTAATGATAACAAACTTGTTGATAAAATATAATGCCTAAAAACATTAATAATATTTTTCCACATCTTTACGTTTTGATAATCACAAAATATAAAAACGTTCAACGTAAAATTAAACGTAAACAAGTATTTAGTAGTAAATTCTCATTTCAACAATTACATCACTTAAATGTATGAATAAACAAATGTTTAATGCATTTTATGATCAAAGGAAATTTTATTCAACCTTAAACTTTTATAAAATGGTGTAAACATTTTTATAAACTTACAAAACATTTTCTACAATTAAAAGAAATATTTTATTCAAAATAAACATTTTGAATTTCAAATTTTCGAACCTAAAACGGCTAGAAAAGGTCCAGTAAACACCTCCCCTGAATAGGACAAAAAGAGGAGCGTCTGAAAATGGGCGGCCCCCTTAAATACATGGGCGGCCCCCTTAATTATAAGGGGGCCGACACCCTATTTAAGGGGACCGGCCATAGACTCCGCTCCTCTAGTTTTCCCTATAAATACTGGACTATTCCCCAACATTTTTCTCACCTTTTGCACTCATTCTTTCTGTTCTAAAACAGCCCATACATCTCTCTAAATCCTTTGATCATTTAATCATAAAGCTTTGTTTCCAAGTGATTCAAGTCAATTATCAAGTGCAAGAGATGAATACTTCCATCATTAATTGAGAAAGTATTAACCCCAGTATACATTTGCACATCTTATTTGATCCAACCCATATCTTGTAAATATTTGTAAATCTTGTAATGTTGGTATTTATTAGATTTTGGTGATTGTTGTAAGTATAGTTGGATCTTGGTGATCCTTTCTAGTAGTGTTAGTTAGTTGTGACATAAGTAGTGTGGTGAGGACAAGTAGTGAAGGTGTGAAGAAGTTGTGTAGTTGTGTTCAAGGTGTGAAGCTAAGTTGTGTAGTGAAGTTGTGAAGGTGTGAAGAAGTTGTGTAGTTGTGTTCAAGGTGTGAAGCTAAGTTGTGTAGTGAACGTTGTGATCGAGTCGTGTTAGTTGGAAGTAGAGACAAATTGTGAAGTTGTGTTGTGTAGATTGGTTCTAGCTATGATTAGAACTCGACATGTGATTTAGTGTCAGAAATAGATATAAGCAACGTTGTGTACGGTTTTCTCCGCCATAAAGGAGCTTGTTGACATAGTGAAGAAAACTCTCGAGTTAGGTGCTCGGGGAGTGGAGTAGGCCGAAGAGGAGCTTCGTAACCGAACCACTATAAATCCTTGTGTTGTGGTTTGATCTCTCCAACTCTTATCTTTTATTTGCTTCTACTTATTTATATTGTGCAAGTTTGGAATTCGCAAAAAGTCGAATCTAAGTTTTTATAACACCATAATTATTAAAATTAAAAAGCAGTAAACTATTCAACCCCCCTTCTAGTTTTCCACAATTGGTATCAAGAGCCACGCTAAACAAGATTTTTAAAATAAATTGTATTTTAAAACTTGAATCGATCTATGAAATCGGAAAAATATTTAGAAGGGCAATCTATGCAAAGACCACCACTATTTGAAAGTGATGGATTTATTTATTGGAAAATAGTTTCTGAAAAACTCATGTGAGTTAAAAGATCTGATATTTGCAATGTGATTACCGTTGGTGTTTCCTCTTTTCAATTTATCCCGAAATAAAAAGGATGAATGTATATCTTTTCTATAACAAGATGATGATCTAAAAGAAACTTGCAAAAAATAATGAAGCTAAATGGTAATTTATAATGCTTTTGCCACGTAAGAATACGAAAGATATTTTATGTTTCAAACGCAAAGGAAAATTTGGGATACTTTACTAATCAATCATCAAGGTAATAATCAAGGCAAAGCTAACAAAAGGATTTCTTTCTTGTTCAACAATAGAAACCAATTTATGATTCCGGGAAGAGGATTGTTTCGAGTCAATGTAAGGCCTTTGCTAAGTTTAACACTAGTATTACTAGTCTAAAAGCATTTGATAAAAGTTTCTTTAGCAAGAATTGTGTTAGGAAATTTCTTAGGGCACTACATCTAAAATGGCGCGCGAAAGTTACGGCGATTGAAGAATCAAAGAATCTAACAACCTTAACTCTTGACGAAACTAATGGAAAAGCTTGAAAGTTTTAGAAGAAAGAATAAAGACGATGTTAGAATATGGTTAAAGGCAAGCAAGGAACAAAGTAGATCATTGCATTAAAAGTGAAATAGTGAAGTAAGTGAGGAGATAGTCAAGTTTCCGATAGTGAAGACGTGAGAGTAAGCTATGTCCGTAAAAGGAATTCAAGAAGTTCTTCATGAGACGAGGATAGATTATGCATGTCAACCAGAGGCGATTAGAAAAACATTTCAAAGAAGTAGAAATGATGGTTATGACAAAAGTGAAAGAAATTTTTTTAATTGTAGTGACCCAAGTCACTTCAATTGGAAGAATGTTCAAGCCACAAAGACAACGATCAAAGGAGCATTCATTGCGAGCATGGAGCGGAAAATGGAAGAAGATGTAGGTGGAAAAGACTAAAGATGATGCTAGTCTTGTAGCTCGGGCGCAGATGAAATATGCTTAGGAGTAAATTTGGAACCCGATGAGTAGATTAAAGATAGTGGATGCTCAAAACACATGACCGGTAATCGAAAGTTGTTTTCTTCATACAAAGCATACAACGGAGGTAATGTAATTTTCGGAATCAACTTACGCAGTAAAATCATAGGCAAAGGTACGATTTCTCAAGACTCCTTAATAATTGAAAATATTGAGCACGTTGATAACTTAACTCATAACTTTCTTAGTATAGGTCAAATATTTGATAATAAATGCAAAGTAATATTTACCCGGAACTCGATAGCGAAAGATAGAAAAAACAAAAAGTTATAGGTTAATAAAGGAATTTAGAAGGAGGATTGTACGTAATGAAACTAGGAAATAAACCGGAAGACAAAATATGCCTTGCAACATTAGACGAAAATTCCACACTGTGGCATAGAAGATTAGGTCACGCTAATATGCAACTAATTCAATCATTAGCGTCTAAAGAATTAGTTAGAAATCTACCTAAACTTAAATACGACCGACATTTTTGTGATGCTTGCAAAGTTAGAAAGCAAGCTCACGTAAGTCACAAGGCCAAAAATATAGTCTCAACAACTAGATGCTTAGAACTACTTCACATGGATTTGTTTGGCCCCTCCGCCATACGAAGCTATGGAGGAAATAGCTATACCTTAGTAATTGTAGATGACTATTTCGATTACACTGGGCAGATTTTGGCAAATAAAAACCGAAGCCTTCTCAAAGAATTTGAAAATATTAGCAATTGATCTTAAAACAAATTAGGATGTTCTATTGTATCATTAGAAGGATCATGGTCTGGGGTATTTTGTAATGAAGTACAATTTGAAAAATATGTGATTTAAATGGATATCCATAATTTTCGCTCCTTCGTTACTACACAATCAAATGGGTAGTTGGGTAGTAGAAAGAAAAAATCGCACTTTACAGAATGAGTAGAGTAGAAAACAGTTAAATGAACAATCCATTCCTCAAAAATTTTGGTGCAATGCGGTCGATACATCAACTTATATAATTAATAGAGTTTCTATTAGACGTATTTTAAGAAAAACTCCATACGAGTTGTTAAGAGGTAAGAAACCAAACCTGTTAAAAACTATTTTAGGAGTATTTCTGGATCGTAATATATGTTATTCTTTATACAAGAGATTCCTCACCAAGTTCGACCCCAAGTCTGTTATCGAAGGTGTTTTCATTAGGATATTCACATAATAGTAACGCTTACATATTTCTTAACTAAACAAACAATGAAAGTTTAAAGGTCATTGAATAAACTTTTGATGATAACTCCACCTCCACCCCTAAACAATTACCATTGGAAGATTGATGAATTAGTCGAAGAGGGAAGCTATTGAGGTTAGTAAAAAAACCCATAGGCAATGATCTTGAAGACATTTCATTAGAAAATAATCAAATGGCAAACCTTAAAGAATCTAAAAGTCATCCCCTAGAAAACTTTATTTGTAATCATAATCAAAGAACTCCTTAGGTCGAAGCTCAAGACAAAAGCAAATTCTTTTGCTTATTGCAAAATAGACTCTAAAATATAAATTGATGCATTAAAGATGAAAATGAGGGTAATGGCCATGCAAGAGGAACTAAACCAATTTAAAACAAATGGAAGTTTGAGAATTAGTCCCTATCCCCATGGATATGGACATTATAGGAAACAAATGGGTATATAGAATTAAACTCGATGAAAAAATGGGGTCGTAATACTAGAAAACAAAAGCTGGTTGGTAGCCAAGGTTTATATAATCAACAAGAAGGAATTGATTATGATGAAAAATATGCCCGTAGCTTGACTAGAGTCCATAGAATATTTTAGCTTATGCGTTGCCGCACTAGTCTTTAAGTTTATACCAAATGGATGTGAGAGTGCATTCCTTACGGTTTTTATCAATGAGGGTTAACGTGCAACAACCTCGGGATTCATTGACTTCGAAAAACTAATTTGTTATTAACTTAAGAAAGCTCTTTGTGGTCTAAAACCAAGCCCTAAAAAGCTTGTTAATACGAATCGACTAAAAGTCTTTATTATTAAAACATAATTATTCTAAGGATGGTAGATAACACTCTCTTCACTAAAAAGAAGACTCAACATCATAGTGTCCAAATATATGTTGATGACATATATTCGGAATCATATTGTCAGAAATGGTGATGACTTTGCCAAGTCTGACATGATAAGTTTGGATGCTTATGAGTATGAGGGGGGAAACTATTTTTCTTCGGATTCAAAATAAAAACAATTGTGATGGGAATATTTTTTAATCAATCAAAATATATTAAGGAAATGCTTAAGAAATTTGGACTAGAAGACTCTAAGCCAATAAAAACCCCTATATCTACGGAAACTAAACTCACAAGAGACGAAGAAGGTGAGTCCGTAGATAATACCAAATATAGAGGCATGATAGGATGATAGGTATTTATTCTATTGACGGCATAGTAGTGGGACCCGATATCATGTTTAGTGTTTTCCTTTGTGCACGCTTCCAAGAGGATCCCAAAACCTTCCTCCCCTTGAGCGGGTTAAGTTTATCTTTGATACATTAAGGCACTATGATTTAGGATTTTGGTTATCCTAGATCTGATAGAAACAATAGTTTATGCGGATTCGGATCATGCGGGAGACTACGTAGATCGCAAGAGCACTAGTGGTGTTTACACGTTCATGGGATGTTGTTTAACATCTTGGTTTTCAAAGAAGCAAACCGCTCTTGCAATCTCCACAATCGAAGAGGAATATGTTAGCGCCGGAAAGGCATGTCAACAAACACTATGGATGAAACAAGCACTCGTAGACTATGGCATTAGGTTAGACGATATTCCAATAATGTGTGATAACAAAAGGGCTATAGACTTAAGTAAGAACCCCGTTCAACACTCACGAACAAAACACATAGAAATTCGCCACCACTTCCTCCGTGATAATGTTCAAAAATGGAATATCTCTATAGAAAAGGTCTCATCGGAAGACAACATAGCCGATATTTTAACTAAACCACTTAAACGTGAACCATTTAACTACTTACGCCTAGGTCTAGGAATGATGGAACAAATTGACTAAGTTTTCAGCACTGAAAATTAAAAATGAAATATTTGTCAAAAATCTGAGAAATTTTTTTTCTCAGATGGCGGCCCCCTTAATTTATAAAGGACGACCCCCTTAATTTTAAGGGGACCGCCTAGACATTAAGGGGACCACCCACTGAAAGATTGGGAAAAACCTATAAGCAAAATTTTTTTCCTAATACATATTTCATTAGTCTCAATCCATTATTTTCTAAAGAAAGTCTTTCTCACATCTAGGATCACATGAAAATTAATTTTCATATATTGGGGTGAATCATGCTCCTAAAACATTTACTTATTTTATAATGGTTCTGTTAATTGTTGTCAAAAATATATAATCTAATATATATTTTCGACAATCTTAGTTGAGGAAAACTAAATCAAGGAGCATTTGGATTATTTCTTAGGTTTTGCATGTCTTAGTGTCGAAATAATCGCTACTCCACATTTGTCGCACTTAGGCACACACTAGTATTTGTACAAAAGCTTGTTTCATTTTTTAACTTAACTCCTTATCATGATTTTTTTTGTGCATTATATCTAGTTGTTATTTTATATGCTCTTCACTCAATTCATATATGATTATATGCTAAAATTGTGTGAATTTGGCTATCCTACATATGTAAAATGTTGAATGCTTAATTGCTATGTGCTAAAAATCTTAATTGCCATAAAAGGATGGACTTGCTGCAAAATTAACTTCCAAAACAGAAACCCTCACACAAAATTTTGAGAAAAATCGAATTTTGGGAAATCTGGGAAATGCCAGAGGGCGGCCCCCTTAATTCATAACGGGCGGCCCCCTTATCTTTAAGGGGACCGCCCCCTATTTAAGGGGACCGCCCTAGTATAACACGGGTAAAACAGTATTTTTTTTCCTTTTTACCAAATACCCTCTAGACTTAGCTACTGTTTCCCTAAATTCACAAACATTTCTTGGATTTGATCCTTTGAATGTCCATTCTTCCTAATTTAAACCTTTCCTCCACTATAAATACATCCTCATTCATCTTCATCACAATCATCCTCACCAATGACATCTCCTAACAAACCCACATCCAAACCATCAAGGGTAGCCAAAATGAGTGTGAAACCCATTTGGAGGAAGAAACCAAGCATTTGCAACACCTCAAATGTGCTCAACACAACTTCACCAATACCAAAACCACTAACTCCTCATCATGAACCATCTCAAGAAAACAATCACCCCAATCAAACATTACCAAATCCTTGCATTAAGGACACTTTCACATCACCACAAGTTGTCTCACACCCTCCATTCCCCATCTCACCCTTCAATTCACATGCTACTCACACTCAAGCTCCATCTCAAAATGACAACCAAACTCCTTACATTAAGGACACTCCCACATCACAACAAGGTATCTCACGTCCTCCACTTCCCATATCACCCATCAACTCACATGAAACTCACACTCAAGTTCCACCTCAATGTGACAACCAAACTCAACACACATCACCTCTATCTCCAAGTAGAGAAAGCCTTGTTGATGACATTAATCAACTTCAAGACCTATCAAACCTTCTAGCCATGCATCTCTCCCAACAACAACAAAACAACAATTCCTCATTACCTTACTCTCCAAACTTACCACACACCCTCAACATCAACCAAGTTGAAACCCATGTTGGGTATTGCCCTTGTTGCATCTTCACCCAAAAACAATTCCTTGCTTTAAGTGAGGATATCAATTGGATTGAATTCCTCCTCACTCGACCTCATCCACCACCTAGGGTTCAAAGAGATTACCCTTCCACAACTGCCTCCGCTCCAAACTCTCCATCAACAAATAACTAATCTCATAATATGCCTACAAATAATCGTCAAACCCTTTTGTGTCACAAGCAAGTCAAAAATCATTCTATGGCTATTTAGGATTTTCTTGATGTATTAATATGCTCCTAAAGCATATTTGTTTTTCTTTTTATGTATGCTTGTGTGTGGTTTACACACATCGCCTTAAATGAATGAAGTATCTTTTGCTTTGATGTTTGCTTGCACTTGTCATATTTTTCCTTCTTCCTTGCTACATGTTAGAAATATCTGTATTGTTCTAACCCATTTTGTAGCACGGAAACCATAGCTTGATTCCTTAGTGCCCTCGAACGAGGAGGTGCACACATCAAGGGGGAGCACTTATTCCGTTATTTTTACTAGCAATCCTCGACGATGCCTTTTTCATTCTACAAAAAGGGGGAGAAATGGCATGAAACTCACTAAATACTAGTTTAAAAATAATTTTACATTTAATGAGTTTAAATTTTGTAATCATCAAAAGGAGGAGATTGTTGATAAAATATAATGCCTAAAAACATTAATAATATTTTTCCACATCTTTACGTTTTGATAATCACAAAATATAAAAACGTTCAACGTAAAATTAAACGTAAACAAGTATTTAGTAGTAAATTCTCATTTCAACAATTACATCACTTAAAGGTATGAATAAACAAATGCTTAATGCATTTTATGATCAAAGGAAATTTTATTCAACCTCAAACTTTTATAAAATGGTGTAAACATTTTTATAAACTTACAAAACATTTTCTACATTTAAAAGATATGTTTTATTCAAAATAAACATTTTGAATTTCAAATTTTCGAACCTAAAACGGCTAGAAAAGGTCCAGTAAACACCTCCCCTGAATATGACAAAAAGAGGAGCGTCAGAAAATAGGCGGCCCCATTAAATACATGGGTGGCCCCCTTAATTATAAGGGGGCCGACACCCTATTTAAGAGGACCGACCATAGACTCCGCTCCTCCAATTTTCCCTATAAATACTAGACTATTCCCCAACATTTTTCTTACCTTTTTCACTCATTCTTTCTGTTCTAAAACAGCCCACACATCTCTCTAAATCCTTTGATTATTTAATCATAAAGCTTTGTTTATAAGTGATCCAAGCTCAATTCCTCAAGTGCAAGAGAAGAATACTTCCATCATTAATTGAAGAAGTATTACAACCCAAGAATACATTGCAATATTATTGCATCCACACCATATCTTGTAAATCATTTGTAAATCTTGTAAAGTTGTGTAGTTATTAGATTTTGGTGATTGTTTTAAGTATAGTTGGATCTTGGTGATCCTTTCTAGTAGTGTTAGTTAGTTGTGACATTATGTAGTGTGGTGAGGACAAGTAGTGAAGTTGTGAAGTTGCGAAGTTGTGAAGGTGTGAAGAAGTTGTGTAGTTGTGTTCAAGGTGTGAAGCTAAGTTGTGTAGTGAAGTTGTGAAGTAGTCGTGAAGTTGTGAAGTCGTGAACAAATTGTGAAGTTGTGTTGTGATAGATTGGTTCTAGCTAAGATTAGAACTCGACATCTAGCTTAGTGTCGGAAATAGATATAAGCAACGTTGTATACGGTTTTCTCCGCCATAAAGGAGCTTGTTGACATAGTAAAGAAAACTCTTGAGTTAGGTGCTTAGGGAGTGGAGTAGGCCGAAGAGGAGCTTCGTACCCGAACCACTATAAATCCTTGTGCTTTGGTTTGATCTCTCAAACTCTTATCTTTTATTTGCTTTTACTTATTTATATCGTTCATATTGTCCAAGTTTTAAATTCGCAAAAAGTCGAATCTAAGTTTTTATAAACAAACATAAATATTAAATTAAAAAGCGGTAAACTATTCAACCCCCCCCCCCTCTAGTTTTCCACATACTCCTTTTCCAATATCAACCCCACTATGACCATCAAGACGACAAAAATTTGAGACTTTTTTTATTTAACTTCCATTCATTATCTATAAAATGACCGGTAAGAACCATGTAACTCTTCTTTCCTAAAGATGTCCAACTATCGGTAGTTAAACATATCCTACCAATGTTATTTTGAATTACATTAAGAAGTTTATTTTTCTCCTCTTCGTACAAATTGTAGCAATCCTGAGTAGTAGTACCTCTA